>JAUCBJ010002845.1:0-56573 GCA_032718475.1 Nemertoderma westbladi | reverse complement strand
GGCCCTCAGTAAACAATGTTTGTAAGGGCCATTTAAAAGGAAGTGGCCCATTCAAGACAATGTCTCATTTGAGCCACTTAAATGTAAAATGGCCCTCAGTAAACAATGTTTGTAAGGGCCATTTAAAAGGAAGTGGCCCATTTAAGACAATGTCTCATTTGAGCCACTTAAATGTAAAATGTAATCATGGAATTTCGAATGTTTTGCCACAAGTATTGTAAATTAAACTGTCTGACAGTCCAGAAATCAACAAATGTTGAATGTTTTGGCACAGGCATAGTGAATAAATCAACTATCTGACAGTCCAGAAATCAACAGTCTGACAGTTTGAAGAAATACTTACATAAAAAGTAATTAAACGGACAACAAAAGCCATTATGCACAATTCGTAAAATAAAACTGACAGAAAACTTAAAAAAAGCGGACATAAAAAAATCACTGCCCTTTATATTGGTACATTACAAGGTGCTACTAATTAAGATCATCTGTTCTGGACCTATCATTGGATGCCTTGTAACGGTAGTTTATGACTTATTGGTGTCCTATACATTTAACGTGTATAGGCCCTATGTATGATGTATATTGTATGATATATTGTATGTATGATGTATATTCTAATAGTTTATAGAAAGTTTGATATTGACTTACCTGTATAGTCGATAGAGTATCCTGTATTAACAACGTTCGAATCAGTTTGAAATATGAGCGTAATATCATTGGAACTCGATGTAATTTGAGCTGAAATCCCACTGCCTTCCCAGACGGCCAGTTGGGTGTCTGTGCTATCAGGACCATCATATACCTAGGTCAAATTTAATTCGTTAATGCGTAGAAGTGATAACATTACACAATTTTCGGACGAAGTAGTAATCAAGCTTATTAAACCGGTTAGTCTTAAAACTAAACGTAAGTTACTTAAGGGAGGTACTTAAAGGTGTTCACCCCCAGTTTTTTTTCATCAGATTTTCTTTTAAGGTGCTTTCCAATCTAACTTTTATGGTGATTCCGAATCTGAATTCAGTTTTTCTATAAGTTGTTTTGTTTTCGAGTTATGGCAACTTTTGTAATTTTCACCCAAAATTTGAAAACTTGTAATTTTGGTGCAGCACCACATTCGACACCAAAACAGACCACCAAAAACCCAAAAATTTTGAAATATTTTACTATTTTCGGAATCAGCGCCAAAAATTGACCTAGGTAGCCTATTTAACCCGCAAAAGAAGATCATTGTGGTGCATTGTGGTGCATGTTTGGTCAGTTGTAATCAGGGGGAAATATAAATGTCATTTTTCTCACGTTGGCTTTTTTGGGACACTTCTTTATCTACTTTTAACTACTCGACCGATTTTCTTTCTGTTTTGTAGAATTATTTAGAGGAATATTCCGCGCGAAAAGTGTTGAGGGAATATTGAAATTTTATTTTTAAAAAAAGTTATGGGATTTTTTGTGTAAAAAATCGCGAAATTTTTGAATCGAAAAATGCCTTAACTTTTTTTGAAACAAAATTTCAAAATTCTGTCAGCACATGGATCTCATCAAGAAGGGCTTCTCGCGCGCCGTTATTACTAAGGTTGCTCATGTATATACATGTATATATATTATAGAGAACAAAGTTGTTGAGTAAAATGGGGTTCCACTCCACAAGTTCGCATTAATTTCCAGTCAGTAACTGTGTACGTCGATGGTCGGTTTTCGCCTTTACTATTCTCTATCATTATCTATAGGCCTACATTTTAACCCTTACCACTGGGGTGTTTAGACCATTAGCTGCACTGGCGGGGGGTCGATTCGGCCCCCCGCTGTATTTTTGTAATCATCCAATAAAATCATACGAAATTTGGGCTGTAGGTGAAAAAATTATCGAAGAACATTTTCAAATGCAAAAAAATGAAAATTTCATAAAGGTGGGTGTAATAATTTTCATGAAAAATAGATAGTCCCAGGACAAAATATGCATTATTTTTTTGATATTCTAAAAACTGATAGTGTGGCATTGTTGGCTAGCATTGGTAGGTTTTTCAATACTCTCAATCGAATGTGATTATATTCCATTTCCGAAAATTGAACTGGATTGTATTTTTCGTGCACCTAAGAAGTGGGCGTGGCACTTCAAAATTTGGAAAAATACGATATTCTGAAAATACCCCCATCTTTTTATTTCAACGCATTTTTATTGGTTTTCTGGACCGCTGAATCGATTGAAAATATTATCGAAGCCTGAAGACATAGTGTATCGTCCTTTTTGGAGCACCAAAATTAGGGTGTGGCACTACATATATTGAAAAATACGAGATTCGGAAAATAAACCAAAATTGAGATTTCAACGTACATTTATAGGTTTTCTGGACCGCTGAATCAATTGAAAGTCTTATAGAAGCCTGAAGATATAGTGGTTCGGCATTTCTGGTGCAGCAAAATTAGGGAGTGGCACTTATTCAAATTTTGAAAAAGTACCGCGCCCTAATTTTAGTGTACCAATAATGAAGTACCACTAAGACTTGAAGCTTCAATATTACTTTCAATCGATTCAGCGGTCCAGATCACCTATAAAATGGGTTGAAATGAAAACCTTATGGTATTTTCTGAATATCGTAATTTTGAAAATTTGAAGTAAGCCTACTTGACAGGCCCTAATTTTGGTGCACCAAAAATGATGTACCACTAAGAATTGAGTCTTCTATATTACTTTCATTGATTAAGCGGGCCAGAAAACCCATAAAAATGCGTTGAAATCTAAACTTCGGAGTACTTAACGAATATTGCAATTTTGAAAATTTGAAGTGCCACGCCCTAATTTTGGTGCACCAAAAATGACGTACCACTTCCCTTACATACTTATATAGAGTAGTGGAGTGCTCCATACCAATCAGAATCAATAAAAAATAGCCCCAACATAAAGAATTACTAACTCACAAATGACCTTGTCAAATTCTAAAATTTCAATAAAATTTCTCCTGGGGACCAAATTTTGAGGTGGCACCCACATCGAAAAGTTGAAATCTAATTGCAACGCCGTTTTTTGCAAAAGATGCGCCATTCAATTTGACTAATTCTCGTAAAAAAATTGGGCTGGTATATAATGTGGTTGCATAGATACAGCAATTAAAAACTAGGAAAGGGCCTATTATTACTCTGTCTAAATTATGCTGTCAAATATAATATGTACGAAATAAACAATAATGATAATAATACATAATTGCCCGATGCGATGCCATAGTGGATTATAATATGCCTAGAGAAGAAGTACAGCGCCAGAAGTGTGGCAAGACGGGGAAGTCTCGTGGTAAGGGTGAATGGGAATAACGAGGTGAATACAACTGCGATGTGTACGTATATAATATGTGACGGGATCGTAGATCCCGACCGGGTAAGATTTAGTACGCGTCACCTCTGCTGGGCTGCTGAACCAGTGTCCTTTTTGGCCGAAGGCCGTTGGGGAAAATAACAGAGTTTGTGTTTCTCGATGTTAATGTTCCAAATGATAATAGCACAGAATTAGTTACAGTATGTGATTGAAATCGCAATACAGAATAACAGCAGATAGATAATTGATATTAGATGACGGTCAAAAACTATAACCGGTCTGCAACTCTGTGATTAATGAACTGACCAGTAAATCAGTAATACAGAATAACTAAATGATTGATACACATAGATATTGGTTTCACCCTTACTCTACTTGGCCTTCTGTACCTAATGGATGCTTTCCTATCTCTGTCCACGTGCTCCCCTGCCCGCTATTGGCTTATATACTAATTGTCACTTTGGCACTCCCTGTGAGTGTTTCCACCTGCCGCTAACCTTTACTAGCTGTGTTCTCCCTGTGAGGTGGTTTGACCTCTCACCTCTCTTTGTGGCTTTAGGGCCTGTATCGCCCCCCCCCCCCCCCCCACGAGTTGGTTATGAGGCGAGATTATTATTGGTAATCTCGTATCGCCAACTATATTGGTAAAATGCCACTGGTCCCATTTTCGGGTGGGTAATGTAAGGGAATTGAATCCGCTTACACTCCCCCCCATGCTATCTTCCCGGTGAGAAGATAGTATCAACCTTAAGTGCGCTTCAATTCTGCTCGAACCCAATCTAATATTGGTGTGGGGTGGAGTTCTCTTCTCGGGGTCGGCTTTTAAGACGCCCCCCCCCCCCCCCTGGGTGTGTTATTACTACCCATCCTTGGTGCAATCGCGAGCTATATTGCACCAAGGTATCTGGTGTCTCTGTTTGAGACTATTGTGCTCACTCTCCACACAATTTTCTTTACCCTTACTCAAAACTCTCTCACGGACCTTGTTGTACCTTATTCTCTCTTCGGTCCCTTGGGACTCTTCCTCTCTCACTGCTCGCTCCCCACATTTGAATTGCACTTCTTTCACTTCCTCACGATGCCAAAACCTCCTCTCCTCATACTTCCCCCGATTCCCCATTTTCGTTTTCATTCTCCATACATTTATTGGGTCCCACACATGTGCGCATCATGTAAGTGGGATCCATCTAAGTCTCATCATGCTGTTCTAGTCAATTAGTCCCAGTCCCAGTAGCTAATTGGAAAAGGTTGTACTTGACTACGGTATATGTTATATAATATACATGCGAGTTATACATAATAATTAATTATCATAATTAAATATTATATACATTATATTATACGCTCGTCTACATGACCCGTCTTAACCCCCCTTCTCGGAGGTGATATGACTCGTCACTCCCGGTCCCGCCTGTTTCATTCTCTCTCTGCCTTTCTCTTCTTTACTATCCTCTCCGCCATTACGATTACGATTCACCCAATTGGTGGGGCCTTACAAATGCTCAATTTAAGTGAGTGCCATTAAACAGGATGTTACAAGTTTCGTTCAGTAATGGCCTTGCTCCTACCTTGTTCTTTCCTTCGTGCTAATATTGCCCTAATTTTTATTCTGTTTTATCTATGTTCCCCCTTGCCTGTGCTATTATCACTATCTACCTTCTCACTTCCTCACGTGGCGCCCTCAGTGCCCACAACTTCTAACTTCTATGGTACTATGTACCCTACTACTGCTACTATGGTATGCCTACATACCCTTTACTTTCTTACTACATGGCGCTCTCGGTGCCCACAACTTCTAACTTATATGGTACTATGTAACCTACTACCTGCTACTATGGTATGCCTACATACCATACCCTTTACTCTCTTACTACGTGGCGCTCTCGGTGCCCACAACCTCTGCGGTACTATATACCCTACAACTACTTCTATGGTATACCTACATACCATATCCTTTACTCTCTTATTACGTGGCGCTCTCGGTGCCCACAACCTCTGCGGTACTATGTACCCTACAACTACTTCTATGGTATAACTAAATACCATACCCTTTACTCTCTTACTATGTGGTGCTCTCGGTGCCCACAACCTCTACGGTATATGCTATGTACTTTACTTAGTACTACGTACTATTATTACTTTCTACTATCTTACTACTTATTTTATTATTTGCGTGTTTTATTTTTTATATTTTCTATGTGTGGGAAGGGCGTCTCGCCCTCATTCCCACCCCCCTCAGTCCAACATATTGGACGACTAAACTCTTAAGGTGACCCTTCCAATAGGCAACACTTTCCTACCACCCTCCTTGTTCGCGCTTTCAGACCTTTAGCAGTTTAACCTGCCAAATTGGGATGTCTTCTAGATAATAAATCGTCTTTAGCCTATGACGAGTATTTGATACACTACATTAGCCGAAGCCAGTCTATGCGCGACCATTCACCCGCTGGATATACCCGGGAGACTGGATTCGGAAGCCTAACCTTATTGCGGTGTAGGCCTACTGTATTATTCGACTGATCGTAATATATAATCTCTGACAAATATTATTCACTTTCGGGAAATATTAACAGTTCCTTTAGGACGTGGCGCTCTAAATATGTAAACAGAGTTATGACTTAAACTAGACACAACGGGATGGCTATGGATTCACGTATATGGCGCATTCTTTAGGAGATGCTTTGTTATCAGTCACAATCATACACAATACTGCACAATGCTGCACACCGATCTGCCGACCTTCACTAATTTTAGTCACATATAAAGAGAACAACAACCAATACATGTAGTGCCTATGAAATAGCATTAGATTCATTCCAAAACCACTTTAATGTAAGTCGCAATCGTTATATGTAACCGGTCTCTCTAACCTTCAGTATATCAAGAAGATTGGGGTGTCTGATTATTGATTGATATTATCCAAATATAACAATATTCCCTCAACTGATATAATGAACAACCGACAGTAAATAGCAGTACAAATGTTAAGGCATAAATTGTTATGATATGTGATTTGGTATGGTATGATTAGTTAAGATAACAGATATACGTTCTATAATTAAGCCTACTAATGTTGGGCTAAAGACTGAAAACACAGAGGTTCCAAAGCCGGTCTTCTGGCTGTGGACAAAATACACATACTGACTCAATTCATGGGTTTCTGTATACAACCTCCAACACAGAGTCAAAAAACGCTCTGATTGGTCGACCGATCAAAGAAACGACAGAGAACAAAGGAAAAGCTCCACGTGTACAGATCAGCTGTTAGCCGTCGTCATAGTAACTACACTGTGTCAAGAGGCTTTTGGCTATTGCGACATAAGATCGCTAGTTATGTCCGCTAAAGTACACAGTTAGTTATGTCCGCTAAAGTACACATATAGAAGAAATGGCTTTTATGTCCACTAAAACACCGGTACAGTAAGGAAACGGCTTTTTATGTCCGTTAAAACACCTACAGAGTACTTTGCGGGGAAAATAACTAGTTAGATCCGCAAAAGCCTTTAAACCGCTCCCAGAAAATGGGATTTAATTCTATAAAATATAAAAAATCACAGTTTCTAAAATATAAAAATACTCTAAACAGTTAGTTTTTCTTGCGCGGACGGCGTTTACGCAGTTTTTTGGAGGCTAGCAAGAGTCCTTTTCTCTTTGGGGCGAGCCACTTTACTAGGAGGGCCATAACTCCTGAGTAAAGGGTGCAATACAATTGCATCTGAAGGTTTAGGGTTACGGTCGATGTCTCGTCCATTTCGATATGCTTCTCCTCGAGCTGATTTTCCTCCGCTTATCGTTGGATGCGTTCGTCCAAAACTCTTGCAGAGAATAGGGTCGTCCAAGTTCGATATCTTCTTAGAGATTCTGAATTTCCTGATAGAACTGAGATAAAATTACTTCGTTTACCGCTTGGACTTGCTGTTGCAATTTACGTTTCTCTAAGCAATTGTAGGTTCATTTTCCGATCTTTTGACGAATAGTGTCCAACGCGTTTCGTACAACTCTTTCCTCCGCTTCGGTGACAGGTTGTATCGGGTTAAACAGGGACGATGATACGGTTGAATGGCGATATTAGATGTCCGCGTCCCAATCTGACTTGGTAAGATGGGCGAATATTTAGGGAGCCCACAACCGGAGTGCCACCGACTAACTGTTCGGGTAGCACTAGATCTTTGAACAGTGAGTACAGTTCGGGAGGATCCATGATACTATTAGGATCAAGAGTCTGAGGTCTAACTAGGGAATGAGGAGGTCTGACCGAGTATTCCGGAACTCGGATCATAGGTTTATTTAAGGATCGTTTGAGTTGAGCGAGCGTCGGTGATACATCGAACAAGTTTCGCTCGAAACTCCCGTAAATATAGCGAGTAAAACCGTGTTTAAAGCAACGTCTCCGCGGATGTTTATGTCTTTCCGTTTGTTGGTTGGGTCTTGGGCATTCATCGCAATAATACCAAAGACGCACGTCTTATAGGGGAAACGCGGGTGATATTTATTCGGTTTTACAATATTCCTCCATCTGTTCGAAGCTATCTGGGATGACAGGTAGCGGTCGATCGGCGGTAAGATACATCATAGTGAAATAGAGTCATTTGAGTTCTATCATAGGATCATGATGTATACCTTGAGGATATCGAGTTTCTGGATTTTGTTGATTGGCAATATTGAGATATGTTTCTCTCAGGAATTCCAGATAATCGTTGAAGTCGCTGCGTTTATCCGGCTCTTCAATGTCTTCTCCTTCGAGTCTGTTTCGAATAGAATTCTCGTGTTCCATTCTCGGTTTATCGTTCCGCCTCCGCTGGGTAGGATATTTAAATAAAACCATTTCCCTTTCGGTGTCTACATCGTCCGTATCGTGTAAATCGATAGGATGGCCGGATGACCATATATGTACCATTACGATGCGTATAGCGAGCGGTGGATTTTCTATAGTCCAATTCACGCGTAAGTTGCTCCTGAGACATTGGCGGTTCGATATAACGATCATCGTCCTCCGTAGTAGTTGGACCAGCGTCGCCGCGTATCAAGCTATCAACAAACGCTTGTAAAGGTAGAGTATATCGCTCCCTGATACCAAGATCATCTTCTATCAACTCAGTCATATCTGCTATATGAGTTTATCAATATTATAATGAGTTTATATTTGGGCTAGCGGGCGTCGCTGCCTACCCCTCTCGGCCCCCGGACAGCGCAAGATCCTCAGCGCTGGTGTACTTTCGCCGATGTGCCTATCGCCAACGTCGTAGCTGCACAACGACCACAACAACCAGCGCGAGTCACTCCACCATCCGTCCCAAAGGCTTAGATTTACTTCAGGTTCTTACTGGAGAGTTAGGGTTACTTTCACAATTGCGACTCGCTACTGTAAACACACTTTAGTAGTAACATTCACCTATAAACGCACAAATTCCACACAACTGTCATAAATCGCACACATTCGGGCCATTTGTCCGTTAGTCAGTGCCTTCCAGAATGCCACGTTATTATTGGGTATCCTGGGATACTAGCAGTGTGCTATTTATTCCTTATGCTATTCAATGGGCAAGCTTTATTGTTCTTTTAACTCACTTCTAATTCTAGCGTGGTTGTTGCCATGGTGACATTATGGAAAGCTAGCGGTAGAATTAGGGTAATTCCCAAGCATACAGATCTGGGATGCTATTTAATAGTAATTCTTTAATTGTCAATATTCCTCTTTATACATGATTTTATGAATTTTATCGGCTATTGACTATATATTGGAGATTCTCGCAAACTAATACACTTAATAGAGTGCATCTCCGCTCCTATGATCTATTAATTAATGGAATTTTGGGAATGTTATAAATTGTATAAAGATGACAATTTATCAAATTCATTAAAACATGAATTTAAATTTAATCCCGTAAATTTTATTATTTAATATGAAATAGACACAATTTTATTCCAGAACATGTCTGGGGACTAGGATCCTTGATTCTAGGAAATTGGTCCTTTTAAGAATATCGGTAAGTGCTACGATATCTTAATAGACTAGAATTTTAAAGGATCTAAAATTTGACAGATTTTGTAAATATTAATAATTAATATTTAGGATGGGCACCAGTTTATTCCAGAACATGTCTGGGGACGTTAACCACTGATTCTAGAATTTTGTCTTTCAAGTATATCGGTGGGTGCCGCGATATCTTAATCGACTAGAATTACAGATGGTCAAAGGGTTTAACAGATTTATTTTTGCGTTGTACGCTACTGTTAAAGGGACATCACGCTACTATATGTATTATTTAAGATACGGTATGAGAGCAATATCGCACGAAGCAATGTCAGTGAGAAGAGGCAAGTCGTTTCCAAGGTCTACCCAGAGCTTGGTTTAGCCGAGACACGAGGATCTGAATTTTGCATTCCTAATACTCTACTTACCAATAATACTTGAATATAGTAGGAGCTTTATTGTACTTTAATAAGTACGGATATTTCATCTTACTGTAGTTACGTATTTATAATGTAATACGGACAGTAAGGAAAGAGAAAAAGAATTGTTTCTCGCCGTCGCACTAAATATATAATATATAAGTAATTAAGTAATAAACGCGAATATATATTGCACTAATCTACTAAATAATCGCTAAAATAACATTCTACTAATTAAAATTAAAGAAAACGATTATAATAAAATTACATAATAATACATACATAAATAAAAAATAATAAAAACAAATATAAAATAATATAGTCACATACCCACTCCAGACGCTGTTACGTTGGGGAGTCCCTAGATGTTTGTTGGATTAGGGAGGTGGTCGTGGGAAGAGTATCTTGCCTTCCATAGTTTCCGGACAGTTCTCGGTCTCGTTCCAGTAAACATAAACGACCAACTGGGCGATTGAGCTGCTGTATCTCGAAGACAATTCCAGGTTTCCTCTTCGTCCTGGAATAGTGACGATAGAAACATCGCTTCAAATACACGACGGCCTTACAAAGCCGATTCCAGGATCTATAGTGGTCCATCGCTCCCGGCAGGAGAGGTGAGAATCCTGGCAAGACGTCTGGTGTTCCAGATCTCCAGTCTCTCTCTCTGATCTCCACAACAGATCGGTTCGCGGTGGGGGAGTTTAGATCCACAGCGTCGTCCCTGGCAATGTGTATTACAGACAGATCTATCCCGGGTTCAAACAACCTTGATCCACTCGTCCGGGTTTTAGGTTTGACTTTCTCCGCTCCCTTGGCCTGTCTAATCTCAGCCGTGGTAAGATGGGGAGGCCATTCATCTTCTTTACTTAGGAAGTCGGGCCCACCTAACCAGTCTGGAGTATCTGTCAGTTCTTGAGGAGTTGCTCCTCTGTAAGCGATGTCGGCTAGATTAATCGTCTCGGGGCAATGTCTCCATTGATCTACATTGGAGTTAATATCGTCATTATCTGAGGAGTATGGTGTTCCCTCAGTTGGGTCGTCAACTTCACTGCTCTCCACTTCCCATTCACTTAATTGATATACCTGTTCTTTTGGTAATCTTTCCATGAGAGTTCTACGGGAAGGGCCAGTAAAGTACCAACCCACTCTAGTTCTTCCCGCATAGGCTTGTAGCGGTTGCGGTTGAGCAGGCCGTTTCTCCAATGTCTCAAGCGCCTCATGCGCATTTTGGCCGATGAGTATTTGCACTCCAGGGTAATCTGTGTTGAATCTAGGTATATTAAGCCGCTGGGTGAAATCGTCCTCATCACAGTTATAAGGTTCTACTTGGCTGGTAGCGAAGTTCTTTATCGCCACCATTTTTACTGACCTTATGCTGTGTTCTCCTAGTTCATCCTGGGGGGTGGACAACGCACCTACATAATAATCCGCTATTACTGTAGATTTCCAAACCTGCATAATTCCTGACATGTTTAACTTAGTTCGGAACTTGGGTTGTCCAGCAAAGATGTCTTCGGCTAGTTCTTTGTCGATGAATGTTCCTGTGCTACCGCCGGAGTCAAGGAGGGCGTTCACTATATAACTCCTTTTAGGTCCGTGGACCCTCAACTGCACCACAGGAAACTCTCGGATTCCTACATTGGAAGTTGGTGCTTTCCAAGATGGTTGTCGATCAGAAGTAGTTAGGGTGAGCTCGCTGTCGGTGTCCTTTTCATACGTAAGTGCTCGATACACTGCGGTATTTATCATGTAACAGAATTCGTCTTCGTCGGAGAATTCGTCTGTATAGAATCCTTCCATCTCAGAACTTTGGTCAGTGTCATTCACATCACTGAATTGGACATGTAGTTCGTACTCACTTACCTGACTCGGGCTGTTTCGCTCGAATTCAGTGTGCAACAAGATATGATGTTTCGCACCGCACTTTGCACACCTTGCGTCGGAGTAACAGGTTCGCCGTTGGTGTCCTTGTCTGAGGCAATTATAACACAACCGCTTATCCCACATGACTTCACGTCTGTCCTTTAGTGATTTCCTCAGGAATTCATCACACGCATTTAAACGGTGGGGCCCAGCGGCACAGCACACATTTTGGTTTGATGTTACTTACCTTACTTTGAGTAACGTTGTGCACACTCGTTCTTTCTTCGGGCTTTCTTACGTGAATTCTCTTAGGAGACGTAGGAGGAGTTTTTCTTACCTGTTCTCTCCTGTCATTGGTTCGAGACTTGAATTTACTTACGCCCTTAGTCGCTTTGTTGTCATAGTAAGATCTTTCAGTGTCTTTCCCGCTGTCTTCCTCTTGAGAAGCCTGGCTTACGCCGTCGTCTGTATAACACACTGGTATTACCTTTCTCCTAGAAACGGGTTTCTCACTTACCTTATTTTCAGGTGTCTTCTCTCTGGACTGCTTTAGGAGCTGTAATTTTACCTCTCCATCTAAGAATGACATGAGATCAGCCATGGTAGGGTCTCTTCGTTGTTGTTCCATCATATATAACACTTTCTTGTCCCAGCGTGTACCTACTCCACCCTTGGGCAAAGTAGATGCTAAGGCTCCTACAACCATAGAATTCTGGTATTCATGAGACTTACCTAACCAATCTAGTTGTCTACAGATCTCCTGAATCTCGTCGGAAAACTCTATAATCCCGCTGCTAAGAAACTTTCGGGGCGCCATTAATTTCGCATATAAATACCTAGCTATGTTAGTCCTATTACCATATCATATTAGCCATTACCATACCTATTACCATACCTGATGTTTAGTGTATCCCAAACTTTTCTTAATCCATCTGGATGTCCAATAAACTTTAAAGCCTAACAGGTTGACAGACCTAACAGGTTGACACATTGTTACAGGGGGTGGTGGTATACTCTTTTGGAGATTTACTAGTTTGTCGCGTTCTAACGCAATACTTTGCTGCACTTCTTGCAACTCTAACCTACCCTCTCTAATTGTTCCCTTTAACTGCTGCACAGTCTCCCCCATCTCCTGGACCTGCTGAGAGGAGCAAGAACGGTGTTCCCTCAGCTGCCCGAGCAGGAGACCCATCTCCCGTCGTCCCTCATCTACCCACTCGACCGCCGAAGCGGGAGGCGCCAACATTGTAGCGGGAGGACGAGAGACAACGGGCGACAAATCATTAATATTTCGCTCGGAGTCCAGGACATGAACATTTTCAGGGGTGGTTCTGTGGGGCACAGGTAGCTTAGTGCTGTGCAGAGGGAATTTAGAGGTAGGTTCAGGGAGTACAGGTGTCTCTAGCACCGAAGGGGTGGCTTCGAGAACAGGCCTAATTATTTCAGGCTCATCTACTATAGTAGGGAGTCTTTCTATGTTAATTATTTGGTCTGTGGGTTCTGTACTACCTAAGTTTGTGTTACTTAGTTGCCTTCTAACAGCTGGGGGCAAATCAGGCAATTTCTGACGGTGGGATATTCTTCTACGTCTGCTTAGATGAGATCTATTTCCTCCGCCTTCAGTATCGGTTGTATCGCCTTCCTCAGATGATGTATATCCCTGTCTTTTGGGGGTAGATCGACTCATCATCTGCATTTGACTAGCTGTTAACTGTTTATTTATGCAGTCTTGATTCTCTTGAATATTTTCCAACTCTAGTTGGGTGGTCTCTTCAGATGCTCTTCGTTCTGCTTCTGCCACTGCTCGCTTTCTTTCCGCTTCTACTGCTGCCGCTGCCGCTTTTCTTTCTGATTCTGCCGCTGCCGCTTTTGCCTCTGCCGCTGCCGCTTTTGCCTCTGCCGCTGCCACTTTTGCCTCTGCCGCTGCCTCTGCCGCTTTTCTTTCCACTTCTGCCACTTTTCTTTCTGCTTCTGCCTCTGCTGCTGCCGCTGCTGCTATCTTTCTGTCTTCTATACGTTTTTTCTTTACTTGTTCTTCTTGGACTCTAGAGCGATGCGGAGGCGTTCATCAAATTTAGCTTGGTTCGCAGCTCTCATATCCGCATCGATTGCGTCCAACACAAGCTTGGCTCCTTCACTATTAGGGCTAAGTCCATCCAGCCTTCTCCTCAACTCTTCATCACCTACAAAGCGTTGATAGTCTGACAGATAGATGTCAATAGCATCCCTCTTATGCGGTTTCTCTGCTGTCGCTTCACTTTCCACTTGGGAAAAGGTAGCGTCTGTTGATTCTCCATGGGTTGAGCGCTCATCCAACTGAGATTTCCACGGGGCAGTTCTTTGAACTTGGAGACTCACCCGCTGTAACCAAGTCTTTACGGCAACTTGCAACGACGTGTCTTGTCTTCTTTTTGAAGCCTCCTCAAAGGCAGATAAGATTAGTCTGATTCTTAGAATTCTTTCTCTAACTTGATAAAGCAGCTCTCCCTGCTCTTGAGGTCCTTGTGGTTGTCTAAACAATTGTTCCTCTAATCGTTCCATGGAGCTGAAGAATCCCTGTACGTATCCGGCTGCTGACCTCTTCCACACAGCTGGATCGATGGTTTCCTTTGTTACTCCCATCCTGTGTATGTCTTCCCAGGCAGCTTCCGATAAGTCAAACGGGAGTCCGGGTCCGGGGAAGTTCCATTGCGACTCGACAATAGACTTCAGTTCTTCCCTTGTATATCCCGCATAACTATCCTTGGTCGATCGCTTACTTCTCGCCCAATCAATCTGGTGTTCCTCCACCGCAATCAATACCCTAGTGAGTACGGCTGCAGGAAGGATGAGAAGGGGATCCGAATAAACCGCATCTACCATCTTTGCTCCGTGCTCGGGTGTCAGCTCTACAGTATCCTCACTACTGGAGCTGTCGGGCCGCTGAGAAATAAGTTCTCGGCTCGAGTGTTGCTGCTGTTCCGCTGCTTCTTGGTCTCGCTTGACCTGAGCTCGAGTGCCTATGATAGACCTACGATGTTGGACTAGCCTAGGGTCTGATATTACTACTGGAGGGATGATCTTTCTTACAGTAGGAGGTGAGTTGAACTTCGATCTCACACGTTCCACACTCCTGTCAGGGTCACAGATGGTTGTATCTAGGAGACTGTCTGACAGGTTTTGCTTTGTGTCAGACATGTTTGTTTGTACAGTTGAATGCCTACTGCTATATTACAGTCAAAGCAAGTCTAGTAATTCAGTATCAACTGTTAGCCTAGTAATTAATTACCGATACTGCTACTCAGTGTAGCATGATATATATATATAATATATTAGAATACCGGTATGCTTATAGTATATATATACAAGTATTATTACAGACTAGGTTTGTCACAGAATACCGGTATATAATTTTAGCACAAATATATAAATATATATAATAGGCCTATCGTGAATACCGGTATACAGCTTACACTTATAGTATATATAAGTAGAATTATGGACTAGAATTAATTACAGAATACCGGTATAATTTCAGCCTAAATTTATAGAAATAAATATAATAAGCCTATTATAAATACCGGTATATCAATTATTTTAGAATAATTGAATTTCTGAATTTTAGGGGTTACTTGGTTACTTTAACTTACTTTATTACCGTTATTTGAGCAGTAGTCCAATTGATATTGAGACCTAATTGTTGTATGGCAGGCCTACTATTTATAAATCGTTTGAGTTGATTTATAATATATATACCCGTTTAATGGGTTTTGTCAATATTTGAAATAAATGTTATTATTTCTGGGAAGGAGTCACTACACAGAAGCTGTGCGCTCTCAGTGAAGTGCTACTTGTTGGACACTAAAACAAATAATTCTAATTTACCTAAGTTACTTAATACTACAAATTACTTACAATTCGGGGGGTGAGATTACAATCTCTAAATAAACACAAAAATTACACGTACGAATTTTTAGGGTAATTTTACAAGAAGTCTACAAACCAGCCTAACAAAGGGTTAGATTATCTGGTTATTACAACGAACAGGATACTACAGTATTTGAAAATAACAAGCAGTAGTAAATATATTGCGTTGTCCAGATAGGAAAATACCACCGTCTGACGACTTATAGCCGTATCGCTATAAGTACTACGTTATGTATCACGGAGTGTTCCTACCTATAAGTTAATTAAAGCGGTCTACCAGAACCAACGTGCCTATTAACCACTTTACAACACAATTATACTGCCTACACACTAATTACCCTCGGAAAGCACTGTACACTAAACCCTAAATTAGGTACAAGTACTTATACAACCAATAATCAGTAGTTAAAAATACTTGAACAGCTAAAAGAACCACGGTATCTGCTGGAGTGACCGGGGCACAAAATCACCAGTCTTTACCTACGCCAAGCAGCCCTGATGTAGTACCGGGGTTAGTTTAACTATAACGGTATATATAACAAGCACAATTACTGTAGGAATAAACTTGGGGATATGAATGTTGCGAATAATCGCATAAACTCTGAATAATAAATATTACGCTATGCGTACAGACTACTCAAACAAAATGCAGACCAAATGCTGACAGACTACTATCAAGCCTAAACAAACTACGGTATATGCAGACTCCGAAATGGTTAGTTAGTATGCGTTCTAACCGAGTAGTACGACTTATTCTTTCGAGGGGGTTTACCTCACAGCACTGGAAACCCCTACTTTCCCAACTGGCACTTTATCGGACATACACTCTACACACACCGAAATCTCTTCAGACCTAACAACAGCCAGACAAAATCCAGCCTACAAATTATCTAAATAAGAAATATTACGCTACCTGTAGAAACTACACAAACAAAATACAGACCAAACACTGGCAGACTACTATCAAGCCTAAATATACTACAGTATATGCAGACTCCGAAATGGTTAGTTAGTATGCGTTCTAACCGAGTAGTATGACTTATTCTTTCGAGGGGGTTTACCTCACAGCACTGGAAGCCCCTACTTTCCTAACTAGTACTTTTTTGGACATACGCTCTACACACACTACAGTCCCTTCAGACTTAACAACAGTCAGACAACAGTCCAGCCTACAAATTATCTGTACAATCTGAGCAGGCTTACACGCCTTCTGCTCAATATTGGCCTACAAATAAATAAAACTGACAGAAATAAGTAAAATCCCAATAAAAACCAGGCGTCCCCGATTACTTATTAATACCTACCGGTATATAATTATCAAAATCGAATAATACTGCTGTACCTGTACTGCTGTAGGTACTGGTCCGGGTGGTTAGGTAGTCAGGCCTACTAGGTTCCGGTTAACCGGTACTTCAGCTTTATTGCCTACCCAACACAGAAGCTATATCTGTTATTGTTCGCACTTTCAGACCTTTAGCAGTTTAACCTGCCAAATTGGGATGTCTTCTAGATAATAAATCGTCTTTAGCCTATGACGAGTATTTGATACACTACATTAGCCGAAGCCAGTCTATGCGCGACCATTCACCCGCTGGATATACCCGGGAGACTGGATTCGGAAGCCTAACCTTATTGCGGTGTAGGCCTACTGTATTATTCGACTGATCGTAATATATAATCTCTGACAAATATTATTCACTTTCGGGAAATATTAACAGTTCCTTTAGGATGTGGCGCTCTAAATATATAAACACAGTTATGACTTAATCTAGACACAACGGGATGGCTATGGATTCACGTATATGGCGCATTCTTTAGGAGATGCTTTGTTATCAGTCACAATCATACACAATACTGCACAATGCTGCACACCGATCTGCCGACCTTCACTAATTTTAGTCACATATAAAGAGAACAACAACCAATACATGTAGTGCCTATGAAATAGCATTAGATTCATTCCAAAACCACTTTAATGTAAGTCGCAATCGTTATATGTAACTGGTCTCTCTAACCTTCAGTATATCAAGAAGATTGGGGTGTCTGATTATTGATTGATATTATCCAAATATAACAATATTCCCTCAACTGATATAATGAACAACCGACAGTAAATAGCAGTACAAATGTTAAGGCATAAATTGTTATGATATGTGATTTGGTATGGTATGATTAGTTAAGATAACAGATATACGTTCTATAATTAAGCCTACTAATGTTGGGCTAAAGACTGAAAACACAGAGGTTCCAAAGCCGGTCTTCTGGCTGTGGACAAAATACACATACTGACTCAATTCATGGGTTTCTGTATACAACCTCCAACACAGAGTCAAAAAACGCTCTGATTGGTCGACCGAACAAAGAAACGACAGAGAACAAAGGAAAAGCTCCACGTGTACAGATCAGCTGTTAGCCGTTGTCATAGTAACTACACTGTGTCAAGAGGATTTTGGCTATTGCGACATAAGATCGCTAGTTATGTCCGCTAAAGTACACAGTTAGTTATGTCCGCTAAAGTACACATATAGAAGAAATGGCTTTTTATGTCCGTTAAAACACCTACAGAGTACTTTGCGGGGAAAATAACTAGTTAGATCCGCAAAAGCCTTTACACTCCTATAGGTCTTCCTATCTTTGGCCCCTATCTTCCCTCCAATCCTCACTTCCACCGACCTAATTCTTCCATCCTCGTCGGGGTAAGTATCTACCACTCTCTCGCTAGTCTCCATTGGTTATTGATAATTGTGTCGTCAGTGATGATTACCAAGTCACCCTTCTATAACTCTCTACTGGTATTCCTCCTCTTACTCCTCCTATGCAGTGTCGGAAGATACTCTTCTATCCATCTCGTCCAATACTCTGCACTTATTGCTTAGGCGACTTTCCAGCTTTGGCGTGAATGTATGTCGTCTGGATCTACACCCCGCATGTCGATCGTCGCCGGCCTCTCCATTAGTAGATGACCTGGTGTTAGGACGTCCAGTGATTCCAGGTCGTCATTCTTGGGGTATAGCGGTCCGCTATTAATGATTCCCTCGCACTTGGCTAACACCGTTCTTAATACGTCTTCGGTGACCATGTGGTTGGTCATTAGTTTGGTCATCAAGCGTTTGGAGCTTCCCACAAGCCTCTCCACATACCCTAATGTATGCGGCGCGTATGGTGTTCTCCTTTCCCACTTTATGAGATGTTTTCTCATAGCCGCCCTGATATCGTCTCCTTCTAGGATGTCGAAGGCCTCGGCCAACTCTTTCTCTGCTCCCATGAAGTTGGTCCCGTTATCCGAATATAACACCTCTTCCGTCCCCCCTCTGCGGGTTACAAACCTCTCTAAGGTATTAATATATGCCGACGTCGTAGCGTCCTGCGCAAGTTCTATTCCCACCGCTCTCGTATTGTTGCAGACAAAGATAATGCTGTAGCGTTTCTCTGTGTGCCGCATCACCTTTACCTTAATCGGTCCAAACATCTTCCTTTTGCTGCGACTCCACTCTCTTGTCTGCCATAACCTGTCCTTTTGCCGTTGTGGGGTTGTCCATGGTCGACTCTGGTCGGTTGTCTTCTATGGCCTTCATAAACTCCTCGGAGCAGGACTGGAACTTAGTGAGGTTGAACCCGGATCCTTTTAGGATGTCGCGAACCTCGCACCCTATCTCCAGTATTTCTTCAACCGTGTTTCCAGATCCCATCCCATCGTCTACATAGAATCCGCATCGAATCATGTCAATCGCCTTCTCACTATATTTACCTTCCTTGCCTTCCACCATATCTCTTACAGCCGTAGTCATTGTGAATTAGGATGACTTAGCCCCCATGTTTTGCACCACCATTTTGTACATCGGTATCTCTGATGGTTCTTCGTCGCCGTTGTACCATAGGAAGCGCTGACTATCGCTGTCTTCTTCCATCACACTGACTTGGTTGAACATGCCTTCAATGTCGCACCTGAAGGCGTTCCTCCCATTTCTGGATCTCAACAGGACCTCTATCCCCGAGTTGTAGATGTTGGGGCCTTCTAGCAGATAGTCATTTAGGCTCTTGCCGTTCGTTTTGGCCGACGCGTCGACCACCATCCGCAGTTTACCCTTCTTTGGATCTAAAGCCACGTGCAGTTGCAAATAGTAGGTCCTGTCCATGTTTGGCTCGTCGACCGGTAACTCAACGGCCCACCCCTTTTCAACGTATTTTCTAATTGTTTTATGGATGTACTCGTCCTTCTCGGGGCTCCGTCTGAGCATCTGCTTCAGCTTGCGAAGCCTCGTGAGTACCATCCCTTTGTTGTTTGGTAGCGGTAGCTTTGGTTGTTTCCATACCATCCCTATCGTGTACCGCCCCCCTTCGCACTTCATCGTGTTCTTCACACTCTCTAGCGCTTGTTTGTCTTCTACCGAGGTTCTGACCCCGGCCTCCTTCAATCCCTCAAAGTCCTGCCGCAGCAGCCTATTTAGTTGCTCCTCTGCTCCTTCGTCCCCCTTCACCCTCATTGTGCCTGCGAACATGCACCCTGATGTCTCCGACACCCTGAATGGGATCTTGGTTCTAATTGGGCCGCTAATCGTCCATCTGAACGGCGTAAGAATCGCCATCGGATCCCACTGATTATCCCCCCCAAATATGGTCCATACTCTCTCGTGGGCCATCGGACAGTCCATGCCGACTATGATGGATACCTTCGAGACGTCCACTTCGGGTATTGACAAATCGATACTGCCCAGGAACTGGTATTGCTCGACCTCGATCCTTGTGGGCCGCCTGGCATTTATATTAACCGATTCTATTATTTGGATGGGGTCGATGCTCGCCCCATAATCACATCCTGGTGCTATTGCTGATATCTCGCACCGTCCCATCTCCAGGACCTCATCCTTGCTCGAGATAGTAGTTACTGCCATCTTACTCGGCCTCGTCTGCAACCCTATCTCTTCGGCCATCCTATTCTCCACCAGCATGAAGGCTGCTCCGCTGTCGACCAGCATCAATGTTGTGACTGATCGGCCACTTTCTCCTATTACCCTCACTGGTACCACCACGAGTAGTACCGTTCCCCTTCTCTTTGCTCCCGTGGTGCTTGTCGCCATTGTTTGACCTCTACCTTCGCCATATCTCACTGGTGTTTCCTTACATTCTTCGACTCTGTGTCCTCCTACCACGCATCGATGACAATTTCCATTTCTACCCGCGTAGGTTACTCGATCTTGTTTAGGCAACGCCTGCCAATTCTTGCAGTCCATGGTCTGGTGGAATGCGTTTGTGTGTAATTGGCATTTTTCTTTTGGATTGTAGCCTTCTTTATACAGCACTTCGCGTATCGCACGTATATTCATACCTAGCAGTTCAGTGTTTTTATTATTTGGATTTGGCCTACTGGGTATGTTGGGATTATATTTATTCGTGTTGTTATTTTGTCCCTGTTCGTGCCAAGGTGTGGCCCTACTCCCAGCTATCTGTGGACTTGCAGTCCCCTGTGTCGCCGCGTATGGTAGTGACTGTCTTAACTTTGGTAGTGCATTCACCGCACTGTGCTCTGGTTTAGGCCTGTTGTATTCGGCTCTTGGTGCCCTCCCCAGACTATCCTCACTGTAGACTGGCTCTGTAATTAGTTCCGCTCGTAGTTGAGGAAGTTCGACATATCCTCTAGCCCTGGCTCCGCACCCTTCTTCTCTCTGGTGGAGAAGGCGATCTTTCTCCACTTATTCCTCAGCCAGATCGGTAGTGCCTGTGCTATTGTAGTGATGTTATTCAATGCGTTGAGTTCGTAAGGTCATCTAAGGTCTTTAGCACAATCAGCGCCTTTTCAACTTTATTCGCGAAAGTCTTGATGCTGACAGGGTCATCTTGTAGTCCGCCTGATGTTATCCCCCTCAAGGTTTGTCGGATGATCTTAGCAGGATGTCCAAATTCCCTGTCTAGGGCCCGCCATGCAGTCGTGAATCCACCTTCGATACCTTGGTACTGCTTTACGATGTTGTACAGTATGCTGGTCCCCCTGTGTAAACTTGTAGGTATTTTAGGCACTCCGCCTGCGTCAGATTCTTCGTTAATATTTCGTTACTGTACATGTGCTGGAATTGCAGATATTCCTCCGGTTTACTACCATCGAATTTGAACAGCTCCACTGGTGGTAGCTCGATCCTGGTCTTAACTGCGTTGATGAGTGTTGCCATTCCCATCGCTTGTACTTCTAGCGCGCTCGATGGTTGTGGTGCAGACTCACCTGCTGTTGGGTGCGGTTTGCCCGTCGGGCTTGTCGACTTTCTTTGGATTGGATATATCATCGGGGGTAACGGTCCCCTCCATATCTCCGTGTCACATGGCTTATTTGGGTCTGAGGGGTTTGGGGTTTTGTTTTTGATTGAGTGTACTGCTGATATTGCAATAGGGGAATGTCACCCTGCCCCCCCCCCCCCCCCCCCACCAGTGTTATATTTGGTACTGGGGTTGATGTTATCATGTTAGGGCCCATGCATCTATCAGCAATAGCTCCCCCCTCCCCTGGGTATATATTATATCCCTGCATGTTATAGTCATACTGGTGTGCATGTAGTGGTATAGGCCTATCCACTTCTTGCCTACCTACCGGTATGTATGCCGCGACTTCCGGGTCCAATCCCGTTGACCGCGCTACCCTATCGCCTACACTATCTCTCCCAGCATGGCCTATAGTATGTGCAGTAAGGCCTACAGTATATCCTGCAGTCTGCCTGTGTCCTTCCGGACTAAAGTTTAATCTTCTCGAATATTCCAAGAAGTCCTCCCCGCGACTACCATATTCTCGTTCGGCAGCTATATCCCGTCGGGAAGTTTCTCTTCGATCCCCTCTCCTGTCCTCATCCTCGTACCGGTACATCCTGTACCCTTCTCCCGGTGTGTGGTATATCTGACCAGGTTGTGTCTCTCCGGGGCGGCGGCAATTTTGCATATTTAAATTATAATTATTATTTGGATTATTTTGCACATATAAATTAGAATTGTAATTACCGGGTAAAATATTATTTCCTGCAAGAAAGGTTTGATTAGGGTTATCTATTACGGTATTATTAATATTAACACCGTCTAACATATTATTATTACCCCACTCGCCCGTATGGTTACACCAGTCCTGGGTCTGTCGTCCGGTACCTGTAAGTGGAGTATTAACAAAGGTTTCCATTACATCTGGTTCCTCGTAAATACTACCCGAACCAGCCTCACTCTCCGATAATCCCGTTTTTGCCAGTTCTAACCGGCGCTTTTACTTCGCTTGATATTGCATTAACCCCCTCAGCCAGGTATGCATATCATCCCGCATACGCTTTCCCGCTCTCTCTCTCTCTCTATCCTCTCCCAAACTTTGGTCGGCCAACTCTGCCTCTCTCGCAACCCTCTCAACCCTCCTCGCCTCATGCTCCATGCGCTCGTTCGTTTCTCTCTCAATCCTCGTTGCCTCTCTCGCCTCTCGCTCTTTGCGCTCATTCGCCTCTCGCTCTTTGTCCTCCCTTATTTATCTCTCCTCGCCCTCTCTAAAGTTTCTCGCCACCCTCTCTGCCCTCTCTTTACATTCCCTCGCTAACTCTCTCTCTTTCTCTAATAATGCGGTTCCCTCGTCCAATTGCCTCTCCAACTCCCTCTGATCCAGCGCCACAATGTCTAGTTGACACGCCAGATCAATCTCTAACATCCTTCTTGCTTTTGCAGAGGATGTAGCGGACTTATCGGTCACGACGGACTCCTGTCGCCTCTCTGTCCTACTAACTTTCCCCCATTTACTGGGGTTCTTACTGACCGACGACACCGAATACTCGGGGTTAACCTTGGATTCGCCGCCATGCGGGTCCGCCCATCCAACTAACTTAATTCCCCTAGCATCCACTAAGTAAGGCCTTACATACACTACGTCTGGCTCCATTACCTCGGACCACCACAATTCAAACAGTTCTATGGCGACCTCCCGTGACTCTCTCACTCGCCAGTTCTCCCTGTCCATAACAGACTAAGTAACGGAAATGTTTATTCGACTCACCTAGCCTCTCGTATAATTTAGGCTGGTCCACCTTTCTCCCCTCCTTAGCCTCTTTGAGTAGTTTCTTTGTGGCGTTGTACGCCCGTCGTAGGCGATCACTCGTCCCGACATCCTCTTCGTTGACTCTACCTTCCCTCCTCATTCGGCGTCGTAGCGGCGGCCCCACCATAGCCGTTCCGGTAGGCCGTCCGTCGCCCTCAGCCTGTGGCTGGCCAGCGACTTCGGTACTCCTACCGCCATTGTCGTCGCACGTCGACTCGTTGTTATCTTTCCCTCCTTGTAGTTGACGGCTGCCCTCCGCTTGGGCAGTCGGATCATCCCTCATTGGCGAATCCGGGGTGGCAGGCCGGTACCGTCTCGTCGCGGCCTTTCGGATTGTTTGGTTGGTGTCGTCCAAGGTCTGTGGCAGCGTTCTTTCTCCCTCTGACTCTCGGGGCATTCGTCCTTCACTCATCTTTATGGTGTTGTGTTTGCGGTCACAGTTGGTAAGTTGTATAGTTTTTGACTGTGACGGGATCGTAGATCCCGACTGGGTAAGATTTAGTACGCGTCACCTCTGCTGGGCTGCTGAACTAGTGTCCTTTTTGGCCAAAGGCCATTGGTAAAAATAACAGAGTTTGTGTTTATCGATGTTAATGTTCCAAATGATAATAGCACAGAATTAGTTACAGTATGTGATTGAAATCGCAATACAGAATAACAGCAAATATATATAATTGATATTAGATGATGGTCAAAAACTATAACCGGTCTGCAACTCTGTGATTAATGAACTGACCAGTAAATCAGTAATACGGAATAACTATATGATTGATACACATAGATATTGGTTTCACCCTTGCTCTACTTGGCCTTCTGTACCCAATGGATGCTTTCCTATCTCTGTCCACGTGCTCCCCTGCCCGCTATTGGCTTATATACTAATTGTCACTTTGGCACTCCCTGTGAGTGTTTCCTCCTGCCTCTAACCTTTACTAGCTGTGTTCTCCCTGTGAGGTGGTTTGACCTCTCACCTCTCTCTGTGGCTTTAGAGCCTGTATCGCCCCCCCCCCCCCCCCCCCCCGAGTTGGTTATGAGTCGAGAATATTATTGGTATTCTCGTATTGCCAACTATATTGGTAAAATGCCACTGGTCCCATGTTCGGGTGGGGAATGTAAGGGAATTGAATCCGCTTACATAATATAATATATCATATATATATATATAACGCAACGGAACAATAGCATATAGCAGCAGACCCTAACTAGGTAACGCAGTGCGGCTATGGTAGGATGTAGGTAACACAGTGCGGCTATGGTACCAGCAGCTGTGCAGTCGACGTGTACACCCTGCACCTTGACATACACACTGTATGTCCAGCCGACAGTCAGACCAGGTAAGAAAGACGGACGGTAGGTCCTAAACGGCTGGCGCAGTACTATTTTTTGGACATTACTTGTATACTTTTCAAACGCAATTTTGTCATTTTAGGCGCAATTTTTGAGGTATGCCCATGGCGCAGCACCTGTACAGGTACACGCGCACGTCGCTGAATGGAGTGTATACTCCACAGAAGCGCATCGACTCGCATTGGAGAGGAATCTGTTAGAAGGTGCTGGTGAGATCTGCTTTGACGAGGTATTTAAACCGGCTGAGGGAATGGATGGTTGACTCGACATCGGGGAGGACCGCAGGTTGCGTTTACAATAGCATGTTATCTCGATAAATGCGGTAACCAAACGGGAGCCGCTGTTGGGTTTGGCGATGAGGAAGTTCGGGTTGAGGTATTCGACATTGATGCCAGCGAGCTCAGGGCGGATGAAAACACCGAGGCATTTGAATGAATCTAACTGTTCTTGGATTTCTATGAGGCAGTCGCAGGCGTATTGCAGGATGCGACCCTTGTGCTGTGGGGGTAACGTGAGAGAAACGTTGACAATGGCCTCAAATAGACCGGCAGAGCTATTATTGTAGCCGGGATACTGAGGGTTGAACATGGCCACGTATTGTTCCAGTACATCATGGAAGGAGGCACATTCCCGGTGGGTGAGGATGTTGTTGGTATCTAGTTGGACTGCACTGATGTGGGACTTGGATATAGTGGCAGGCGCAGGTTGTGCGGCCATGGTGCGTTTTTCGGGGGATGGGAGTGACTGGGTAGTGGAGTTGATGGGTGCGACTGTGGTAGGAAGACTGGAACAGACATACAAAGTTGCTTTGGATGAACACATGATCACATTTGGGATAGGTTTGGGATAGTGATAGCAGATGCGAGGGGTTGGAGATGCATTGGCGGGAACCAGGACTGAGCGGTGAAGTGGGTGGGGCTGTTGGCTATGTGTGGGGATACAAGGAGGTCAGATGACTCATGTAGGTAGGCTGGGAGGGAGAGGGAGAGGGATTCATCCCATAGGACAATGGATGACTGTACCGGGGCTCGGAATACAGATGTGCGGCGGATCGCGGGACTGGGCTGGTTCGGGGGAGGGTACCGGACAGATCTGCCATCATGGAATGATATCAAGGACTGGCTGGCAGGCTCGTGACGATGAGGCCGCGGAAAGGGAGGCTTAGGTCGTCGTATGTGAGGTTGAACGAGGTCCCGCCGATGACATCGAGCATCAGGGAACCGTCTGCTTTCAGGGGTACTTTTCGGGAGCCCCGGGTGATAGGGACGCCCAGGCGGATGGCGGTGTCGTGTGTGATCAGATCGGCACTGCAGTCAAGGATGTTGGCAGGTTTGTGCTCATAGTGGGCGAGAAATGCCGGTCTAGGTCGTACTGCCACGACATTAACAGAGGGATCGGAGGTCAGTGTTGGGACTGGATTGGGGTCGTTCTAGGGTTGTGGGTGGTGGAGGTGGTTGTCGGGTCTGTGCGGACTTCGGCCATTGCATGGAGTTCATTCAACAGCGAGGAAAGCGCTTCAGAAACCTCAGGTTTTATGCTTGCCAGGGTTCGGGAACGAAGTTCGGTCCCGTACTGTTGCTGGATGAGTCGTGGGAGATTCAGATGGATCAGGCAAAGCCAAACTAAAACGATGAAGTTCTCGAGGATGGGTAAAGCTCTTCGTCCTCGGGAGGGATGATGCCGTGGTGGGAGATTCCACTATCCTGGTGGAGGAGGCTATCGTCTACGAACGCTGAGAGACGTTGGAACAAGTCCTCGGAGCATTCCTCCTGTTTCAAGGTGATCTCACTGAACGCGAGGAAATGGGCACCCGTGGCCTGGAATCCATAGTGGAGGTGGATAGCCTGCCAGATGGAAGGCAAGGAGGTAGAGTCATGGACTATGGTGTTGCGGGCAAGGGCTATCAAAAATTAATTGGGCAAACAATTAATTGCAATTAATTGACCCAATTAAATGATTGGTGGTTTCAAAATAATAGGATAATTGATTGGGATGGACACAATTAATTGGATAATTGATTGGGACAGACGAAATTAATTGGATAATTGATTGCTATGGAAGCAATTATCCAATTAATTGCGTCTATCGCCCAACCCAATCAATTATAGCTATTCCAATTACAATTACAGCCAATCAATTGCAGCATCAGTAATACTTACCATTTTACTGTAGGCTACATTGCTTACTATACAATGCTTGAACCAGTACACAAACACAATGTAAAATAAACTAGCAGAGCGGCGCGGGAGTGAAGCAGCCATGTGACATCGGGCGCGGTAAACTGGCTGAACTGGGGTTGAAGTGTGAGAGAGTATGTGAGGTTGTACCACCACACCTCGAACAAATTAATTGTCTCGGATTTATCGAGCGGTAAGAGTTTGGGAGGCTTTAACACTCCGATAAACGCCATGCTGTGTGCGAGTGGTCAGGTGAGAGATCTGCTGCTGTGGTAAGAAGAAGGAGGCGGGAGACAGAAAACAACAATGCCACCACCAGACCACGCCAGAAGTGAGGCAAGACGGGAAGTCTCATGGTACTGGGTGAATGGGAATAACGAGGTTAATGCAACTGCGATGTGTACGTATAATATAATATATCATATATATATATAACACAACGGAACAATAGCATATAGTAGCAGACCCTAACTAGGTAACTAACGCAATGCGGCTATGGTAGGATGTAGGTAACGCAGTGCAGCTGTGGTACCAGCAGCTGTGCAGTCAGCAGGTACTGGTCGTGTGCTGACGTGCACACCCTGCACCGTGTACTGACACACTGTATGTCAGGTCGACAGTCAGGCCATGTGAGAAAAACAGACTGTAGGTAGGTCCTAACCGGCTGGCGTAGTACTATTTTTTTTAACATTACTTGTAAACTTTTCAATATGCAATTTTGTCATTTTAGGCGCAATTTTTGAAAAGTCAATTTTAAGGGGGGGGGGGGGGGGGGGGGGCGTACACCATTTGGTCCAAAATAATACGAAATTATTTTTATGTTCGATTATACTGCATGATTAATTATGGTATTTCCAAATCCAAATCTGGTGCGATCTCGTCTCCAGTTTATTCTCCAAACAATATGTGCAATATTAGTAAATTATAATATAACAATAGCTATCACGTATACAGTAAAATAACAATAAAATGCCGCTAATGCTTAGCGTAGTGGTGAAATTCTTATGCCTCCTGTGACTAAAGGAGGTCTCAGTTTACTGTACCTAACCTAAGATGTTATGAGTTAGGCTTGGAAACATACAGGAATAATTCCTATTATAATACAAAGGTACACCATACAACTGAACAAAGGCAACAACCAATTATGGCAAAGGCAGCGTATGGGTCATATAAGGCAGCATACAGTCACAACCTATAGTTACTACCTCACAAACAGTTGTAGCTCACTACAACTGTTTACGAGGTAGTAACTATGGGGTTGTGACCAAGGCGTTCTTTACTAAAGGCCATGCAACCGTGCAGTACTGGAGGCTGACTGGAGGCTTATAATTCTGAATTCTGATTCTGCTAATTTAGGGGGGGGGGGGGGGGGGGCATTTTCTGACCAAAAAGACGAATTTTTGAAACGTATCCTATCTGATGTAGAATTTCATGCTGAATCCAAATATGGAAACCGTTTTCCCATATCGTGCTTAGTTTTCGAGATATCTGGGATAGAAGATACAGGCTCTGATATATCGCGATATCAGTAAAGGCGATGAAGTTTGGGGTTTGCATTTAATTTCTGCAAATTTCTGCGCTCAGTGGTGCCAATTGGATGTCTCCACGAGAAAGAGCTCAAAATGTTAATTGAGAAGGTATTTTATGATAATGTTATAATATATGGTTATGATTATTGAACCTACTTGTCAGTTTATAAGACAACTTCAAGTCTCTGGAATGAAGGTGGGACTCGAATAAGCGACTCTGTGGTCTTTGTGGGATTACATGGAATAGACTTATTGGTCATCGGAGATCTTCAAAATGTATAATCTCCAGTTCTAGTGGTCGTACGAAGTTCGTTTTAGGCTCATTCGAATGCTCTTTTCTTAGAAAACAAAGTTACCGAAGTTAAGTTAAGATAAAATGGTTGTGAAGCAACATAACATGAATATGGGTAAAATATGCCTTGCAAATTTTGTTCAAGTTATGATTACTCAGGCAGCTTTCTAGAGTTTGCCAAACCAAATGGTAACTTTTGTCTCTGAGAAAAGAGCTTTCGAATGAGCCAAAAACGAACTCTGTACAACCACTAGAACTGGAGATTATACATTTTGAAGATCTCCGATGAACAAGAAGTCTATACCGTGTAATCCCACAAAGACCGCAGAATTGCTTATTCGAGTGCTGTCTTCATTCCAGAGACTTGAAGTTATCTTATAAACTGATCAGTAGCTCCAATAATCATAAAAAAATACCTTCTCAATTAAAATTTTGTGCTCTTTCTCGAGGAGAGATCTAATTAGCACAACTGAGCACAGAAACTTGCAGAAATTGAATGCAATCCCGAAATCTCCTTTACCGATTAGCGATATATCAGAGTCAGTATATTCTATCCCAGATATCTCGAAAACTAAGCAAAATATGGGAAAACGGTTTTCATATTTGGATTCAGCATGAAATTCTGCATCAGATAGGATATGTTTCAAAAATTCGTCTTTTTGTTCAGAAAATGCGCCCCCCCCCCCCCCCCCCTCTGATGCCTTTAAAATGTTGTGTGTTTGGCTGTCAATCAAACTAAGGTGATAATGGTGAACCAGTTCCAGTTCGAGTTTCAGTTTATCGATTATCACCTGGAATTGAAGATGGGTACAAGCTATTCCAAGGGATAATTTTGTTGTTTGTGCCAAGCATTGGCCAATTAACTTTCCAACGATCGTTGCCAGGGGGAAAACGCAGCCATTGCATCCCCCTTCTGTGTTTCCTGAAATACCTAAAAGTCAAGTTCCAACCCCTCCGGCGCCTCCACGAACTACCAAACGTTCACTTACCGATGTTCGGTGTGTAAAAGTTAAAGAGTTGTAGGAGTTCAGCAATCTTGACAATATTGATTCCGTCTCAATTATAACTGTAGAATCTGCGTTTTCTAAACTGCCTCCAGGAGTTATTGTCTACAATTGTTACAATTTTGTTCATATACAATCTGTCGATTATGTCGAAGGCACTGGTGTTCCGAAATTCTTAATTAAACTTGAAGATTCATTTCGCTTCCAATATTTTCATTGTGGAACTGCGTGTTGTACCGACTCTTAAGTCAACTAAGAATTACAACTCTCAATAAATGGTCTCGCCTTCAAGAACAATTCGTTTTCTCTCCTATTTGAAAATTAATCACAAAAAGAATGTATTATTAGAACACATAGTTACAGGTACAGCTGGTAAATCAACTTCTTATCATCTTCAATTCATCAATCAATCATCTTAGTAAAGAACGCCATGGTTGTGACCAATGGAATACAACGAATGATATTAGTTGGAATACAGCAAGTCTTGCAATCAGGCACAGTAACAAATAGTGCTAGGCAACCATGTCAACTGTCAATAATACTGCATCAAGAAACTGTACATCAAAATGGCTATGCATTAATAATCAACAAAAGTGTATGAAATTTACAGATCTGGGATTCGGATACGAGGCTGGCCGCGTGCATCAAAAGAAATGCCAACAAACGAGGAAGCGCTTCATAATATCATATATTATTACAGTTGCTGTTGTATTAACAGCTCAATACAATCTTAAAAATAATTAAGTCAAATTAATTAATACAGGATGATTAGCTAATTTCTTTTTTTTCCTGATAATATTAATACTGCAATAATACAGTAGCACTGACCCCAGTTAACTTACTATTAGTTGATCATTGATACTTTGTGTATTAAAGTCCGTGACTGTTAGCTGCAGTAGGTTTCCAGGTTTCAGATAAATGTGATATTCGCAGTCGAGGTGGTTGTAATAGCCAATCGGATAATTCGGGGATGTTATTGTGCCAACCGGTTCGGTATAATTCGCTTGTCCACATGCTGCGAAATATAGAGTTAGAATATGTTGGTAACAGCTTACATTACAAATTAATATCTACTATATTATGATGTCTGATGTGTAAGTTACAGCTGAATTGCGGTGACATGTTTCAGCTCAAAACCCAGCACTACCCTGCACGCCTGGCGCGTGGACCTCTATCGCTGGGTTACACAGCCTTTATCTATGTAATCCTCCAGTTGTATCAAATTGGTTGGCCATCGAAAACCTTGACTCAGAGCGTATTTAGAAGGGGAGAACGCATTATTAATGCCTTGTCCACCCCTCTGCCTCGCCTCTTGCCTAGAAGCCAGTATAAAACATGGGAGGATACTGTAATTGATTAATACTTCATACAGTACTTAGTAATTCACCTGGGCAGTTTGCGGAACAGACACCCCAATTCCCTGAACCAGGTACAAAGTTTCTACCGCTGTCCACTTCGGTCGCACACCACGCATAATCGTTGGGTTCAACTGGACAAAATTTGAACGCGGTACCGTTGTGCTTGAACGGAAACAGGCAGTTCCTGAATGGTCGTGGTCCAGAAATTGTGGAGCAATCTCGAACTAAGCAATAAATGGATTAAAAATGATTAGAATAGATAGTATGTTGAATATCTACCACAACATAATTGTTCTTATTCCACCACAACGCAGAATGCTTATACGGTAACATACCATCCAAAACCAGCAAGCCTCACTCCTGAAAATATTTTTTGTTAAATTAATTTTCTGCAAATTTAATTTAGCAACTTACGCATTGGCTTATTCCTAGCTTCCTGGCAGTCAATCATTAACGAACTGATATTTTCAACTGGTAATTCGGCACCATAAAATCCTGGATTCATCCTTGCATTGGTGCCTGTGTAATCGATGCCACTACAGTGAGAGTAAAGAATAACCAAGAAGAGGTGGAATAAACTGGGAACATACAGCATAAACACGTTTGTGGTGCCTTCGCGCAGCACGAGGCTTAATTATGAGATATAAATCAAAATTGAGCAATTTTCTATCACAAAATCGGTATTTAAGCAATTTATAACCAAACCGTCAATAAACCAAAGAAGAGGGGAAAGTTCCTCCCCTTCAACCCCCCTATCAATCTGCACCACCCCAACCCAAAGGCGCATTCAGGATTAATAAAAGGCAGAAATTAACAGAAAATTTGTGTTTTAAATAATAAGAATATATATAAAGTAATACAGTATATATATAGAACCAAGTAGAAACCAGCCTCCTATAAAAAATGAACCCTAACTATAAATAAACACTAAAATAACTGCACTAAACCTGCATAACAAACGCATGGTATAAAACAATATATCATGCAAAATAATAATATCATGCAAATATAACCTACTTTCGGAGAGAAGGAATATTTGATCTATCCTGATTGGTCAGGGTAGGTATGTAGTTTGCTATTGGCTCTGCTGGCAATAACTTTAGTTAGAGTACAGCAGATTGGTTGGGTTTGTTTGTTGTTAGCTAATAAGGTGACTCCCTCTCTCAAAATTAATTGTGGTAACAAGACATTGGGATTTTACCACTGTAGGTATCTACACACAATACAATATGGGGGTGGCTTAGTGCTTCTCAGGTTGTATGTACTCTCATCCACCAATATAATAATGAATACAATGGTTCTACTGTAATAAATTGGTAGATTGCGCAGTCACGTGCTACTAATTTAGTCTGTTTGTCAGCTTGACCTTTGTAGCTGACAAACAGGGGTGTTAATTATTTCCAATTTTTGGCTATCAACTTATAAAGGTGACATATTGGTGTCAGGGATATTATTAGGTGCGGTAACTAAATCTGCCTAATATAATTAATAGTGAACTCCTCCTGCGCCACGGGTTCTATGCAGGTTATTCAGCTTGTCACTCACAGTATAAATTTAAAATTAGTATTAATTTCGCCCATTAGTTTGTCAGCTTCAATTGAGTCCAGCCAATGTTCCTGGATGGCTACAATGCAATGTCTGTGTAGATACAGTAATACATATGGCCTGAATATAGCTGCTACTGAAATGAATCCCACGACCGACAGCCGACAGTTACCGACAGTAAAGTAGGAGCTGTATTGAATGTTAACCAAATTAATATATAAATTACTACAATATTATATAATTCAACAAAATCCTATTAAAAATATTGCAAGTAACCAGGAAATTTAATATGTAGTGTGTATAATATCTATATAGTATGTATATAGTATACTAGCAGGCAAGGCCCGAGGCAGGTTACCTGGTATTTCCCGCTACCGGTACAGGCCTACTGGCTAGCGGCACCGGTATAGGCCTACCGGCGTACCGGTACCGGTACCGAACGTGAATTAAACTTTTCGAAAAGTGGCCTATAACGACCGCTGGTTAAAGTTATACACACATGCCAAGTCCCAGCGCAATCCCTCGGCCCGTTTTGGAGGAGTTCGAACACAGAGAGAGAGAGAGAGAGACAGACAGAATTTGATTTTTATAGGTTTAGAAGATAGTATGTATATAGTAATATGTATATCAATATGTAATGCTGAACACAGAATACAGGTCGACGCATGTCGATTTTACCCTGGAGAGGTATAATTTTGATTGCAACAATAATATTCATCCCCCCCATCCGCTACAATTTGAAGAAGACTATTACATAATAATACCTATAATTAAAACAATTAATTATTATAATTCTATAGTTAATAAACACAGTATATCATTCCGGGGATGGAATTTATAGGTCATCTAATATAATTAATTGTTTAAAGATTAACAAACAATACGATGTAATTGCATTGCTAAAACCCATAAATAAAACTTGGATATAAAATGTAAAATCGAGATGCAAAAGATCACTTTCTGAGCTACGAAAGGAAAATTGGAACCAACTTGTCTGGATACAAGCGGTCCGTTTACGTTACAAAATGAAAAATACGAACGTGCGAAGAAAGAACAGTCGGGGGGGGGGGAGTGTCCGGGGGGGGGAGTGTCTGGGGGGAAGTGTCCGGGGGGGAGTGTCCTACTTGAGCGGGGGGGAACTGTCCGGGGGGAAGTGTCCGGGGGGGGGGAGTGTCCGAACACCGTATTATTACCTCCAGGCAGTTCAATATTATTTTAGGCTCATGTAAAATTACCGTTTAAGTGCGCTGTAGTCCTAATGTAATACAGATTAGATAGCCAGATTAGACCAGGAAACTGTAGTGCACCCAAAAACCGTTGATAAATACTGTAGTAGCGTACCATGTACGGTCTAGGCCGTGGCATATGGGAGCTTTGCAGTACGCTCCAGCCAGGAAGGAGTTAATGGCAGGCCTACAAATATTATTCAGAGTATGAATAAGCTAATAAAAATAGGAATTAAAAAATTTTGAGTATATTTACTGAAATATACTGTATGTGATTTGAATGCATTTGCACAACGTTGTTTTAATTGACAGCAAATGAATTCATTAGAAAATATGATTGTTTTGCTTCGAAAAGTACTCTATTACGTTGCCATCTGCCTAAAAATACTCATAAAACGCGGTTGTCATATTATGCACTCAGTTAACTGTATTTTTGCAGTTTGAGAGGTAAAGCCGAAAACACCAGATTTCATACAGTTATCCAATTTTGATGCGGTTTTTTGTATTAAATTCATAAACCGCATCATATATTGGTTCTTTCATAATATTGGATCATTATTATGATGAGATAAGGTCTTGCTTTAGTTGTGAATAGGAGATAGCGTCTACAGAATCAGTGGTGGTCTTTCTCAGTCGCTCTTGGCGTGCTTCAATCAGTGACTGATCTTGAAGGCTATTGACAAGCCCAAATAAATCCAATGCTGCCTCGTGCACTGAGGAGCATGAGATGAGTTATAATGCGATGACTTGAGTTGGTTAGTTGAATGGGATAGTTGTTCTCTTAGATAAGAGATTGTGTCAGCATCTTTTGACGTAAGACATTTAAGGAAAATTTTTCATGACACAGATAGGAGTGGTGTAAGATTGAGCTAATTCTAATTGGATAATACTACTACTAGAAAGCCAGCAAGCTGGCTGGAAGGAGCCCGGGGGAAAAATCCTAGCCAAGACTATTACAAAGAACTGTCAGTCAGCAGTAAGTAAACTAAAATTGTCTAAACTGCAAGGCGTGAGGCTAGCTGACTTTGTGGCTCGCCCCACATAATAAAAAATGCAACTTAGCTACCACTAACAAAAATATAATATGAAGCAAATAATTTCATTATCAAGCATGTTTACAAGATATAAGATACGATTACCGAATATTTATAAAAAATGCCCATGATGCACAACCAGATAAATAACAACGAATAGAGCCAAATAACAAATTTAGTTTCCTTCTATAGGTATTACCCCGTCGTCAAGCGGAATATCTCTTCCCAGACAAAACATTTGACAATCCACAGTGAGTATCGACTGCAATAGGACACAACACACTGCTTTGTGTAACTAAAATTAATTATCCTGATCCACCCCTCAACATAGCAGAGTGAGTAACCTTATTGTAGATATACCCTTAGGAAGCACTGGGAGAGCAATCAGCTTATGGGGTAATACATTAGAAACCAACAGCTTGTGTGACTTGGCAACCAACACGTTTTTCTATGACTGTGTATAACATATTAAGCCATATTTCATCATGAACACCAGCTGTTATTTTGCCATTGCTTTTAATTTCGCGACAAAACAATGTCAAAAATCTAAATATATCGAATACCACACATAGAATCGATCTGAAATTTTGTAACGCGATTATGAACCACCAAAGCAATGTACTTGCAAAATTTCATCAAAATCGCCATGCAGGAAGTGCCTTAACCTAGATAATTATCAGTCAGTATGTCAGTCAGTATGTCAGTCAGTGTAATGTATCCTGAGATTTTTACAGAGAGTATCCCTGAGATTCTTACAGTAAGTATCCCGCTGTCAAGCGGGCTCCTAATTACTACTAAAAATCGGCCTGCTGCATTGAAACTGCAGATTGAGATGCTATAGTGGCTTATCAAAAGTATTTTGCCACCACAATGCAATCCACAATTGGCAAGCCCAATGCAGTGTGCATTAAGAATGCCATGCCGGCTTTTCAACAAAGTTGCACTGCCAAAACTCCCAATCCATCAAGTCTTTCACGAGATTATCCGCATCTTCAAGGCCAGTGTCTGTCTTTTAAGAGACATTTCAAGAAAGTCGTGGGTGGTGCTGTCCACCATGTTTATTTTTTCCATGGGGCTGTCAAAGCAAATGATTGTGCTCAGGCTGGTCCTCGTGGCTAAAACAATGTCATACGAACCGGAGGAGGCTTTGTTCAATGTCAAGCTTCAAGCTTGGGGGAACCAATGAGACAACTCCAATGTTATATAGTTCCTAGTTGGAGATATGTGCATTGTACTTGAAACAGTGAACCCGATGTAGGGATGTAGCATTCCTGTAAATGTACCATCCAGAGATTTGGTGTCCTCAGCAGTTAGAGCCCAGCATGGACTCCCGTAGAGGAGTACTGGTACTACTGCTGCTTTAGATAACCAGACCTTAAGTTTCCGATGTATTCTGTGTGAATTCCAATCCTAGAAAACCCATTCAATTCTGCCCATGCCCTACCTTACGTAGTCGAAGATCCTCACCTGACTTCCGGATCAATGATCACAGGTAGACGTCCACATGCTCAACCATACCATAAATTATTGTGAAATTATACGTTTAATATATTACAAATTATTGTGAAATTATATGTTTAATGGAGACCGACAGGGGGTGGGAGGAACTGGACGAAAATACCATCTCGGCGAATTAATATTTCGTATCAATTTAAAATTATAAATTTGTTAAATGAACAGGTTATGGTGGCACGTTATTTTAACCAAAACAATAAACTAAACACAATAGAACAGACAGGTTACAGTTTTATTTTTGGGAGTAATCAGCTTGTATTTGCGACGAATTTCCCCTAGAGAGGGATGATTGCGTCGAAAAAATAAAAAACCATATTTATGTATACTTTACCTATAGACCCCCCCCCCCCCCCAACCCCCCCCCCCCCCCTACCCCCCCCCCCCCCCCCACCCCCCATTCCCACCCCTATCCGGTTAATGTTTACTATACCTATAGACCTACCCACCCCCACCCCTATCCGGTTTAATGTTTGCTTTACCTATAGACATGCCATGGGAATATCCCAGTTACGATGATCGATCTGGCGATATTATTGAATCCATCAACTCCCAAATCAGGAACGTTGCATCTTCGATCTGAATCGGCATCTACTTTGTATTCCGGGGCATTACAGGACTTGTATACCCGACCTGAGTGAGAGAATAAAAAAATAAATATAAAATAAAATAAGTGTTTGTCATACCACAGCAAGCCCCACTATATAATGGGCTTCCAGCACCTGGAACTCCAGGGAGAGTATGGTACATACTTTATGTTACTGTGTTGTTTTTGTGTTACTGGCTCCATGTTACTAGAACTTTTTAACATTGTTGGAACACGCACGTTAAAGGTTTGGACTTGACTTACATGTGTTTGGTCAGCAATATTTAGTCCATAATAGGTTCGTTCGTTTTTTCACAATATTTACAATTGCAGTAAATCTTGTTTACGAGGCACTATGGATTATCCCGCATCAGGTACTGTAATAGCGTAGCTCTCAGCATTGATTGACAAGGCACCGGGTACTACCATGGTGCCTGGTGTAGCACCAATTTCCCAGCTATAACGAACTACCTACCCTCAGGGACCAGACCATGTATTTACTTCTTTAAATTTACGTCTTTTCGGGAATATCTTACAGTACGGAGCCCCTAAAGGGACATGAGAAAAAAAAATATTTTTTTTTCGCTAACTCGTGCGAACGACTTAGTATGTCGTGCGAACGACTTACTAAGTCGTGCGAACGACATACTAAGTCGTGCGAACGACTTACTAAGTCGTGCGAACGACATACTAAGTCGTGCGAACGACTTAACTAACTCGTGCGAACGACTTACTAAGTCGTGCGAACGACTTACTAAGTCGTGCGAACGACTTACTAAGTCGTGCGAACGACTTAACTAACTCGTGCGAACGACATACTAAGTCGTGCGAACGACTTACTAAGTCGTGCGAACGACTTACTAAGTCGTGCGAACGACTTACTAAGTCGTGCGAACGACTTACTAAGTCGTGCGAACGACTTACTAAGTCGTGCGAACGACTTACTAAGTCGTGCGAACGACTTAACTAACTCGTGCGAACGACTTACTAACTCGTGCGAACGACTTACTAACTTTACTTTGATTGGCTAAATAATACTGGTAATAAAAGTACAACCTTTTTAGCGGGATTTTCAATTCAATCTACAGCATTTGTTGATGGCATTATTGGTTGAAAATATTATTATCAATGGCTGAACGCGCTCTGTTAATATCGACGTACTTTAACTTAGGCCGACAATACAACCGACATATTGTAGCAAATTATAATATCTTTAACATATTAATTTTACTTTAACTTATTCAGTAAATAGCTGTATTATCTACGGTCAGCGCTGTTAGATAAGCTGATTATAGTGTCAGGTGTTGTTGCTGTGTTGCTAAGCAACATTCCCATCTCACTATTGTATCGAACAGCTGTAGTCGAAATCTCAGGTTTTGGGGGGAGGTGAGATAGGTCCTACTATTTAGAGTATTGTACAATATTGTGACTCAGCCACAATATTCGATTTAAATAAAGTACGTACCCGTATTTCACTTTCAGGCTCTCGTTTCATATTTCACTCAGTCGCTTACGCTCGTTCTTAATAAAATTAATTCGAATAAGTAATGCGTAACATCCCTAATGAAACCAGTGGGTGCATTGATGGATATTCCCGGAAAATGATTTGGTTGAACGTGTATAACACTAACAATGACAAGTAAATTTATCGGGGGCTACTTCCTCGAAGCGATAACTGAGAACAAGAGAACATTGTTCGTATCCACGAACAATGTGCGGATTGTTCGTGGGGATTTTGGAACAGAAAATGTTGGCATTCGAGACTTTCAGAAGTTCATCCGTAGAGATCACACTGACAATATGCAACAGACATGTTACATCTATATGAGTGGGGGGAGAAAGGACCTAAGTTCGGAGGGACTGGGGACTGAGGGGCTGAGACGACCGGATAACTGCCAGACTGCAGACTGGGGAATTAAGGGTGGCGGGGAAGTGTACCGGTACGCAGTAGCTGAGTAGTGCAGTAGAGTAGTCGTTCAGTCAGCAAGTAAGTCAGAACGTGTGGTGGTCTATTGCACTATAATTATATTATATTGATATTATACTTATTCATATTGAACTAACTGAACGTTATACCTATCTTATAAGCTAACCGGGCATCAACAAATATAGAACTAAAATGGCACCAAAATTATCGGACTATGTAAAGAAATACGACGGCAGTACAGATCCTTATGTGTGGTTCCGAATATTCGAAGACACCTACGATATTCTAAAAACTGAGGCTAAACTGACAGAAGCGTCAAGGGTGACGTATGTCCGCCTTTCGTTTGAGGGACTGGCGTTCGCAGTGGTGAATCAACTTCCCGATGATAGAAAAGCAAACTATGATGATGTAAAAAAAAGTTATAATTAAGGCATTTGCCATTAATCCGAATGCAGCCTATGATCAGTTTAAACGCCGTCAACTGCGGGTGGGTGAACCAGTAGATACATTTCTTGCAGACTTAAGACGACTGTTTTCGCTAATTACAGAGGATGTGGAGAGTGACTGCGCTGAAGCGATGCTGGCCTCTCAGTATGTGAGTGGACTACCGGATGATATTCAGGGAGAGACGAAAGCATTAACGGTTAAAGAATTGGATCTGGATCAGCTACTAGTTCAAGCGCAGCGATTGCTATCTGATCAGAGCAGCAAGTTGGAGAATGTTTGTGTGGGAGCAGCGGGAGCTTGGGGTTATCGACGGGGTGGAGGCTGTGGTATGGGGAGGGGAGCAAATACCGGTATGGGGAATGGGATTCCGATCGGATTTAGTGGGCGGAACAGGGGATGCTTCCGAAGTGGTGCATTGGACCACATAGCAAGAAATTGTATGGTACCGGTACCAGCACAAGGTCACCAAGGACGGGGAGACGGGAATAATGTGACTATGTATACGCAAAGCAAACCAGCTGGGAGTGGGAGTGTGAACAGAATGACTGGGTGCTACAGATGCGGGGGTACCGATCACTTGGTAAGGGGATGCGTAGCAACCATGGCATCTGGAAACGAGTGAGGGGAAGCGCTATATGCACCAGTGGGCGTTTCCCCTGTTATAGAAAACTAGGCGATTTACCTATTATTAATGTTTGCTGCGGGGGGAGAATGGGAATCGCATTATTGGATACAAGAAGCAGTGGAGGAGTAATATCGAAGCAATTAACAAACCAAATTAACGGCAAACTGGTAGAAGAATCCAACGACGAACCAATCATAATGTTGAATGAGACGAAAGCTGTTACAAGTGGGAAATTTCTAACTACAATTAAGGTGAGTGGAACTGAGGAATTTGAATGGGAGTTCACGGTAGTTGATCGCCTTGTTGGTGATTTGGATTTAATAATTGGCTGGGATCTAATAAAAGGACTAAGAATGACAATTCAGTGTAACAAAAATGGATTAACAGAAGCTTACCTAAACAATGGGGGTGACATTATTCTCTCTGCAGCTAGTTTTAGTGGACAATTGAGCGGGGACAAGGGGGAAAATACATTAAAGATAGAAAAGTCCGACTTCCATGCAAATTTCAATGGAAAATATTGGGAAGTTGAATACAAATTCGAAAAAGGTTCAGGTCTTGAGTGCCTATATAACCGAGTTACTGAATATCGGATTCCTCCCGAATACAGAGCGAAGTATGAACAGGGTGTGAATGAATGGATTGAAAACTGGTGGTTGGTAGAGTACCCAGAGGACTGCAAGGGACTGATTCCCCTAATGGGAAAGTATGAGGAACGCAAGGACCGTGTTCGACCAATAATGGATTTTAGGGAGTTAAATGACAATATAGTTAAGCAACCAGGTGCTGATGCAGCTGCGAGTACAGAGAAATTAAGACAGTGGGCGCGAATGGGGGATAGCACGGCAGTTATAGATTTAAAATGGGCCTACATGCAGGTGCGAGTAGCCAAACATCTGCACCCATATCAGACAGTTATTTATCGGGGGAAACGAAATGCAATGACACGATTAGGGTTTGGACTAGGGCCAGCACCTAAGATATTAGACAACATAGTGGCGACAACATCGCAGCAGAATGAACAGATAAAAAACGCAACGAGTCCTTTCCAAGATGACATATATATTGACCTGTCTAAAGGAGTCACAACAAAAACTGTGATAGAGCACCTGAGTAAGTATGGTCTCTTATCGAAACCCCCAACTATGGTAAGTGATGGAGCTAGAGTGCTCGGAATATACGTGAAAGATGGAAAGTGGCGGCTTGACGCAAAAATCCCCAACCCAGAGAAAATAGAACTACAACTAACACACAGACAATTGCTGTCCTATGTTGGTCAGATTCGTGGGAACTATCTAGTTGCTGGTTGGCTGCACATTGCGCTAAGTTGGTTGCAAAGAGAGGCAGCAGATGTTCCAATGGACAAACAAATAGATCCCTCAGTTAGAGAAAAACTAGTAGAAATAATTGAGCGCATACAGCGAGAAGATCCTGTTAAGGGAGACTGGCCGGTTTCGAATGCAGGAGAGGGTGAGGTCTGGGCGGATGCATCAGACATTGCTACTGGGGCACTAATAAGAATCAGGGGAAAGACGGTGGAGGATGGAGCATGGCTGAGGTGGGATGATGACCCTGAACACATAAACTCAGCAGAGCTCGCAGCAATTATACAGGGCATAAATATGTCAATAGAATGGGACATAAAGAAACTCAAAGTTTTCACAGATTCAGCCACTCTCTATGGATGGATTAAGTCACTATTAAGGGACGAGCATAGGCTGAGAACAAAAGGATTATCCAAAATGCTTATTCAATGACGATTAGAGTTAATACCAAAAACAGTTAAGGAATATGGGTTAGAAGTTGAAATTCAGTTAATCCCATCAACCAAGAATCTGGCAGACTCGCTGACAAGAATTCCAAAGCCATGGCTAAATCGGAAGTCACTAAGGTGCCCATTATAGTGGCCATTGGTACAGGAGAACAAATTGAGAGTGATTTAGTGAGAAATGAAACCAATGTACTGGATGCAATCAAAGTAAATAATGTGGAACAAAGGGCTGAGGAAATTAGAAATCGAGTAAAAGTCATACATGAAATTGCACATGTATGAGCTAAGAGACTACAGCAACTGTGCTGTAAAAACAAGGTCCTAAGGAGTGAAAGAATTGAGGAGGATGTGTTTAGGGACGTATGTACAAAATGTATTGAATGTGTTAGTATCGATCCGACACCAACAAAGGTATCTAAAGGAACAACCAAAACAAAAAGGGCCTGGCAACGGTTGTCAGTTGATTTCGTTGAAAATGGTACACTGAAATATTTATCCATATTAGATTGCTGTACAAACTTTACCATATGGTATCGAGTCAAAAACAAGACGGCAGAGACTGCAATAAACAAATTGCAAAGATTATTCACGGAATGGGGGCCACCAGAAGAAATAACAGCTGATAACAATCCTTTTCAAAGCAAAGAGTTTAAAAAATTTATTGAGAAATGGGAAATATCACTAATACTAACATGTGCATACCGGCCAAAGGGAAATGCAGTAGAACGTATACTTAGAACGATTAAATGTTGGGCAGCGAGGTCAAAAAAAACGTGTGAACAAATAACGTTTTGGAACAATCAAACAGTAGGAAAAGATGGTAAGACTCCATTAGAGAAGGTCATGGAAACGTACATTACCAAACTTCCAGGAATTACAGAGAGAATGAAACAACCAACCGTGGACCAAAACATGAAAGTAGGAGATTTAGTATATACAAAGCACAAACAACACTGTAGGTGCACTGACCGCTGGAATGGACCAGTCCCTGTGGAAGCGGTACCAGATAATCGTTCGGTAATAATCAATGGGGTTCGACGCCACCTACAGGACATTAGGAGAATTGAAATGGATAAGAAATCCGCGGAAGTGGAATGTAATGTAAGCATATCTAACACAAGTGATTCAGAGAGTGATGAAGAATCTGAGATAAATAACTTATACATCTCGAGTGATGAGAGAGAAGAATCTGAAACTGAAACTATTCAGTACACTCCAGACCCGGAACCGTACAGAACTCGAGCTGGCCGTCAATTGAAACAACCAAATAGATATATACCGGAATAGGAGTTTTTCAGAAACTGGGGGAGATATATGAGTGGGGGGGGGGGAAAGGACCTAAGTTCGGAGGGACTGGGGACTGAGGGGCTGAGACGACCGGATAACTGCCAGACTGTGGGGAATTAAGGGTGGCGGGGAAGTGTACCGGTACGCAGTAGCTGAGTAGTGCAGTAGAGTAGTCCTGCGGTCAGCAAGTTAGTCAGAACGTGTGGTGGTTTGTTGCACTATAATTATATTATATTGATATTATACTTATATTCATATTGAACTAACTGAACGTTATACCTATCTTATAACATCGATGGCACAAGCACAGCTTAGGATAATTTCATTATTTAGTTTTAAAGCAGATGAAATCTGTGAAAGCCTCCAAATACAACCTCAATCACCTTCGATATTTTTTAGTGCCCCGCTGGCTGCTCAGAGAGTCTTTCCGAAAGATGGTTGTCTGGGGTTGAGCTTCCAAAGGGGTAATTTGTATGCTGTGTGTAACGGAGGTGTGTGAAGTGTGTATGGGAGGGGGGGGGGGGGGGGGTGGGGGGAATGTAGATGAATGTGGGATGTCTAACCTCTCGCCGCTACCATGATGGAATCATAAAAGGATAAAGTAAGTACAGCAGATAATTCTATTTATTTAATCGTAGTGCAGTTAGTTCATATTTATTATATTAAATTGCATAGCACGGCAGTAAAAATGAATAAAATATAAAACTATAAAAACCCGGTCCGGTAGGCCTACACCCTAATAATTTTTCAATAAAATGCCAGAGTCTGAAAGTTAATTCCCGTACTGAATTAATAGATACAAAACACATGTATTTAAGCTTTTACCGTGACCCCTGACCCAACCATTGATTACGGCCCAAAAATCACTTGACACCTTATTACCCAATACAATACATACAACCCTCCCATAATTAATGCTGGCCCCGAGTATAGCGACACCCACTTATGGTGATTTGCGGCATTGAACACAACCCGTACTCGACCCGGCTTCTTGGCCGAGACTATGCCATGGTGAGGAAGATACCAAGTCCGATCATCCTTCCTCGAAGTCGTCCTCGTCGTCCGTAGTGCAGCAAGCGTACCCATCCGTGATTTATGACCCGATGGTTTCTCGATAAAGTTTCTCGAATCCAGAATCTTTCGAGAACCTCCTTTCTAGCGACAGGAGTTGTGAACGGGCAGTCGCTCGGTTATCCGGGAGTCGCAGGTTCGAGTCCTTCCATGGCATCCCGACCATGAAGCGAACACTGGAAAGTCTTTTCCGTGTACTTTGTCCATTTGTTGTTTAAATGTCATTCCCTTAAAACATTCACAGTTTATTGCTGGATGGTCCCTGTCGCAGAGGATATAAGGGTCCGCCGAGGGCGTTTTTGTTTCCCTGACCTCACCGATTGGAACAAAGTTCGAGTTCCTCGACCATCCCATCCCGTCTCCTGAAACGAGAGCAACCGCCCATTTAGCCAGCGGTTCCTCCTTAGGTTTAGAAAACCTCGGTTTCCCAATCCCGCCATTGTAGCTGGTGAACTCGCTTAAGTCCGTCGTGGTCGGCTCAAATAACGCCCGCACGCAGCGACCCAACCACACCTCTAAGTGGATTAGAGATAGATCTTCCGGTACACCGCAACCGAAACTTCCCCGGATGTTCATGCGATGTTGTTGCCACTTCCATTGCAGATATTCCGGCAGCCGCAGGTAAACCCGTCGCAGAGTCTCAACTGAGTAGAGGTCCGCGAGATTCCCCATCGACCGAAGTGTATAAATACACAGAGTTATATTAGTATGGAATTGGTGCAACGCAATCTTGTCCCGTGGGGGAATGGACTTACCTTCGGCAATCAAGTTGATAAAAACTCGGGATACGAGCGACAGGTGTGCGAACTGCCACTTCAATGTTTGTAGCACTTGTACGTAGGCACGCCCGCTGCAGCCATACCCCGCAAAAATGTCTTTGGCGGTCCCGTCGAGCTGTCCTAGGAGTAGCGCTAGTCTAAGAGCGTCCATATAATGCACCCGACGGTGCATGAGCTCGTAATACCGTTCGATACACTGCGGCCACTGCATGGGGTTCCCGTCGAACCGAAGCAGCCGTACCTCCGGAGCGCCGCGTTCATCACCGAGTCTCATCAGTGCCACCTCCAAACTCTGCGCCCCCTCGCCACCCTGAACTACCGTTTCCATCCCAGGGATAAGTTCATCAATCCAGGAGTTAACCGATCCTACCCGTAGATCCATTGAAGCATAAGGAGCGCGGTTTTCCGGAACGAAGGGTTGCACGTCGACATCCAGACGCCCACAGTTTGAGACAGGGAGTTCAGAACTAACCCGCACCTCCCTCGGTTTGATCTCTGTCACTGAAACCCTTTCTGTCGGATTAACTTCCGGTCAGTTCCCACGTAGAATCGGAGATTTCTTATCGACCCGGGGGTTGCCCTCGTCAGTTGTAAGCAGAACATCCACTACGTCACCCTGACGTAGTGCCGCGTCCCACCCAGGACCCGCCGTGACTGAGGCATCCACCATTTCACGCTGTCGGTCTCCGCATCTCTCCCAGTTGTCCTCTATAACTGGTATCGTTATAGAGGAAGAAACTGGGGGCCGCGTTGAGTTCATAGGCCCCCCGGGTTGTTCGCCCGTATCTGGATGACTCCCGAGTCTTCCGTCCCAACCTGCTGAATATCTTCCCCACAAGGTGTGGGGCCGGCAGGCGCAGGGCTGCCGTCCAGCCCTTCGCCTGTAACCGCGCCGCCTCGACACAGTTCCGCATTCCCCCCTTCCAGATCCGCCTCACCTTCGAAGTCTCTCAGCCGTTCGGAGAGTTCTTCTCCTCTTTCAATCCTGGCTTCCTCATCCAAGAGTAGCGCTTCGAATCGTTTTTCTTCCTCCTCTCGCACCATTTGCTCGATCGGCATTCCTCTGCGATTCGCTGCTCCGCGACTCTGTGCTCTTGGTCCTGGTACCCCCATCCCCGCTCCTTTATGAGGCATACCTGTTCTTTCTGGATCAGCTCCTGTTCTGCTTGTACTCGGAAACCGATCATCCGAGCTTCGCGACTCGCCAGTCGCGCAGCAGCGCTTGCCGTGGTCTTTACACTGATGTTGGATGCCCGGCTGCGCCCGTCCTCATTGCAGACCGCTGGTTCCGTATCTCTAGAATCTCCGGGGGTGTTGTCCATTATCCGGTTCGAATGTGAAAGCCTCCCAATACAACCTCGATCGCCTTTGATATTTTTTAGTTGTGAGCGTATTCAATTCCGCCTCACCAAACCCCCCATAAAGTGGGAAAGAGCACCCCTAAGCAATATTGGGAGCACGAGGTTGATTACCAATCAACCTCGTGTCACCCCAGTAAACGGGGACAATAGGCCCCAGAGAACACACACACAATAAGGGTCAGGGGTTACACCCCTGAGAGAGAGGGAATAGCAGGAGTAAAGGGAAACACTCCAGAGGGTGAGGAGTGAGCTACTAGCCAATGGGGAGGGGCATCAGTTAGGTGAAGGCCACAGTACAGTAAGGGTGTTTAGATATATTATACTGTGTACCATACCGGTCAGTTAGTTTTACTCAGCAGTCACTCAGTGAACACCGGTGACATCTTTGCACCATCATCGTCACCCAATACTGCTATACCGGTACATATCTTATTATGCTGTTTAGTGCTGCCTATCTGTGACTTACTGTGTCATATATACATATATCGTTATATCTATAATATCAAGCAACATCAATCAATTCATTTCACTACAACGGCCTCGGCCTCGGCACCCAAGGGTAAACACGGTGACGCGTAGCAAACAACACCGGATAAACCGGAGTGCCCCACTAGCTGCTCAGAGAGTCTTTCCGAAAGATGGTTGTCTGGGGTTGAGCTTCCATAGCGGTAATTCGTATGTGTGTGAAGAGGTGAGGTGTGTGAAGTGTGTATGGGGGGGGGGGGGGGGGGGGAATGTAGATGAATGTGGGATGTCTAACCTCTCGCCGCTACCATGATGGAATCATAAAAGGATAAAGTAAGTACAGCAGATAATTATATTTATTTAATCGTAGTGCAGTTAGTTCAAATTTATTGTATTAAATTGCATAGCACGGCAGTAAAAATGAATAAAATATAAAACTATAAAAACCCGGTCCGGTAGGCCTACCCCCTAATAATTTTTCAATTATAGTGCCAGAGTCCGAAAGTTAATTCCCGTACTGAATTAATAGATACAAAACACCCGTATTTAAGCTTTTACCGTGACCCCTGACCCAACCATTGATTACGGCCCAAAAATCACTTGGCACCTTATTACCCAATACAATACATACAACCCTCCCAATTAATAATGTCCTGGATATTGCTTGTCAACCAACTGGCCAATGGCGGTACACCATACAATACAGTGTGCCAATAATAGAGAGGCAACACTGCATGAATAGAACCAACCAATATGTGTGTAATGTTATTGGGGAATACCTTCAACAGTGACGTAGGTTCTCAACAACAGGATACAGTAATTAATCATAAGATGTAAAGACTCCAATAACCCGACCGTTAAATAACACAATGTAAATTGAATACAGCGAAAAGCAGGAATACCTAAATAATGCAAAGAAGATACGAATAATAGAACATAACAAATATAAATAATTTAAATAATATGCAAAAAACATCCAAATAATTAAAGCAGTTTACAAAAGGGAAAATAACCAACTTATGAAAAAACAGAATATCATAATAATAATGAATTTCACCCCCGCCCTTCGTTCAACGGCCGTTCGTCTTAACAAAATATGTCCGTATGTTAGGCCTAAGTTAAAGTAGGTAAAGTTAAGTACCTAAGTTAAAGTTACTAAGTCGTTCGCATGCGTTAGTTAAGTCGTTCGCACGACTTAGTATGTCATTTGCACGACTTAGTAAGTCATTCGCACGAATTACTAAGTCGTTTGCATGCGTTAGTTAAGTCATTCGCACGAGTTAGTATGTCGTTCGCACGATTTAGTAAGTCGTTCGCACGAGTTAGTAAGTCGTTCGCACAACTTAGTCTCATTCGCACGACTTAGTAAGTCGTTCACACAACTTAGTAAGTCGTTCGCACGACTTAGTAAGTCGTTCGCACAACATACTAAGTCGTTCGCACGACATACTAAGTCGTTCGCACGAGTTAGCAAAAAAAAAATTTTTTTGTCATGTCCCTTTAGGGGCTCCGTAAATATCCCTATGGTGATTAAATAATTTCTGCTCATTTTTTTTTCTACCGTCCAATACTTACAGGTGGATGTGAGTTTAATGCTGAAAGGGTGTATCTCACTACTAATACTGACTCGCTCTATATAATGTTCTCTGGTAGACTCTTTACGATCTGCAGTTAGAATGGCATTCCGCTGTTTCAAGATACTGATATATGCAAGGGATACGTATTTTCTCCTATGTAATTATTTCCAATTTTAATTATTATTATTTTACAGTAGGTCTACTGGTAGGATAGTAAATGGGTAGCTTATTATCAATCAGCCATTCATTGCAGTATTAAAGTTATCTACTTAACTTTTGGGAGTAAGGAAATCTTAATGAGATAAAATAATAGGAAGTTCATCAAGATAAAATACATTATTGTTTAAATCACTATCATTACTATCACATGACCCCGAAGCATTGTGAGTTGGTTATATCACAGTAAAACATAAGCCTACCTTTAAAGTCTTCGTACTCAAAGAGCAGCATTCCTTGCTTTGGTAAGACACGCAGTGAACTTATTTCAGAAGCAGTGGCTGTTAAGTGAGAGCTGTTGAAACTTCCGAAATTTAGCATTAATGTTGGTCCGTTAAATTCATCTGCATACAATATCCAACTAGAAAATAAACGATTATAATAAATGTTACAGATAGTGTAAGGTTGAACTTCTTGTGAAGCCTCTTAAAGGACACTGGCCTTGACGGTGCAAATATTCTTGGTAAAGACATGGGTTATTATAACGAACCTGCCTTTAGACTGGGCAGTTTTTGTCGAAGGTTTTGTTTATCTGGGGCGTTTACAACAGATGTCGATTGTGTGGCGAGCCACGGAGTGAGCGAAGCCTTAGCATATGGGTGCCATTAACGAGTTGTCTGTCATCGTCGTCGTCGTCGTCATCGCCGTCGTCTGTCGTCGTCATCGCGCAGCACGTGACAAACAGTGTCTTAATTCGCTAAGGCTTCGTCAACTTCTTGTTTCGGTTCGCCCCACATGACAATGGTTATATTATTGTACTCACGTTCCACAGACAACATTGACTGAGGCTATGTTGTTATTCATTCCAAGAGCAATAAGTTGCGTTGTATTTGTTTCGGCGTAGATGTCAACCTTGTTTCCAGCTAACCCATCTTCTGAGAACAATTCTATATGGGATTCACATCCCTGCATCTCTTGTGCTCCAACGGAAGAGGCGACCAAATATATAGCCGCGCCTATTATCATCAACATCATGAACTGCGCTGTATGGCTGTATAATTTTGGCATGTTGTTTTCGACGGATATATTTATTGTTTCTTTTATCGCGTTTTTTTTTTAAAGTTTGGAATGGAGATTTTTCACCCAGTTTTTTACATTTCCGTCAAAATTAATTGGAATATAGTAAAGGAAAAATTTGTTTGTTTTTTGATAATAATATTTATGTAATAAAATAATGAATTTGCATTCGTATTACTACAAATTTCTCCTGATTACCAAATTTTTAGCAAAACTATGATACAGTACTTCAAATTTCTTACTACGTGTATCTTAATATAATTATACCATAAAAATGGGTCATTTCATGGTTCACCGTGAAAGACAAATTTTTAAAGTTTCCTATTTTTAATTTTGCGTAATAATTTTCTGGGGATTTTTACGGTTAAATTTGCATCGCCGAACGACTTCGCGGTTTTTATATACAGCTATTTAAATATTACATTAATTTTATTAAATTATTAGTTAACTATATTTAACTAGCTAAATATATCACTATTACTTAGCAAATTATTAAGTATATCATTACCAAACTCAAAAATATACAACATAAATGAATTGCACTCGATTACTTACCCAACCCAGGTATGCGCGAGTTTACTACCCAACCCAGGTATGCGTGAGTTTACTACCCAACCCAGGTATGCGAGAGTTTACTAACCAACCCAGGTATGCGTGAGTTTACTACCCAACCCAGGTATGCGAGAGTTTACTAACCAACCCAGGTATGCGCGAGTTTACTACCCAACCCAGGTATGCGTGAGTTTACTACCCAACCCAGGTATGCGTGAGTTTACTACCCAACCCAGGTATGCGAGAGTTTACTAACCAACCCAGGTATGCGCGAGTTTACTACCCAACCCAGGTATGCGTGAGTTTACTACCCAACCCAGGTATGCGAGAGTTTACTAACCAACCCAGGTATGCGCGAGTTTACTACCCAACCCAGGTATGCGTGAGTTTACTACCCAAACCAGGTATGCGTGAGTTTACTACCCAACCCAGGTATGCGCGAGTTTACTACCCAACCCAGGTATGCGTGAGTTTACTACCCAACCCAGGTATCCGTGAGTTTACTACCCAACCCAGGTATGCGAGAGTTTACTAACCAACCCAGGTATGCGTGAGTTTACTACCCAACCCAGGTATGCGAGAGTTTACTAACCAACCCAGGTATGCGCGAGTTTACTACCCAACCCAGGTTTGCGCGAGTTTACTAACCAACCCAGGTATGCGCGAGTTTACTAACCAACCCAGGTATGCGCAAGTTTACTACCCAACCCAGGTATGCGCGAGTTTACTACCAAACCCAGGTATGCGAGAGTTTACTACCCAACCCAGGTATGCGCGAGTTTACTACCAAACCCAGGTATGCGTGAGTTTACTACCCAACCCAGGTATGCGTGAGTTTACTACCCAAACCAGGTATGCGTGAGTTTACTACCCAACCCAGGTATGCGTGAGTTTACTACCCAACCCAGGTATGCATGAGTGATTTTTCTACCCAACCCAAGTATGTGAGAGTTTACTACCAAACCCAGGTATGCGTGAGTTTACTACCCAACCCAGGTATGCGTGAGTTTACTACCCAACCCAGGTATGCGTGAGTTTACTACCCAACCCAGGTATGCGCGAGTTTACTACCCAACCCAGGTTTGCGTGAGTTTACTAACCAACCCAGGTATGCGCGAGTTTACTACCCAACCCAGGTTTGCGCGAGTTTACTAACCAACCCAGGTATGCGCGAGTTTACTAACCAACCCAGGTATGCGCGAGTTTACTACCCAACCCAGGTATGCGCGAGTTTACTAACAAACCCAGGTATGCGAGAGTTTACTACCCAACCCAGGTATGCGCGAGTTTACTACCAAACCCAGGTATGCGTGAGTTTACTACCCAACCCAGGTATGCGTGAGTTTACTACCCAAACCAGGTATGCGTGAGTTTACTACCCAACCCAGGTATGCGTGAGTTTACTACCCAACCCAGGTATGCATGAGTGATTTTTCTACCCAACCCAAGTATGTGAGAGTTTACTACCAAACCCAGGTATGCGTGAGTTTACTACCCAACCCAGGTATGCGTGAGTTTACTACCCAACCCAGGTATGCGTGAGTTTACTACCCAACCCAGGTATGCATGAGTGATTTTACTACCCAACCCAAGTATGTGAGAGTTTACTACCAAACCCAGGTATGCGTGAGTTTACTACCCAACCCAGGTATGCGTGAGTTTACTACCCAACCCAGGTATGCGCGAGTTTACTACCCAACCTAGGTATGCGCGAGTTTACTACCCAACCCAGGTATGCGCGAGTTTACTACCCAACCTAGGTATGCGTGACTTTACTACCCAACCTAGGTATGCGCGAGTTTACTACCCAACCCAGGTATGCGTGAGTTTACTATCCAACCCAGGTATGCGTGAGTTTACTACCCAACCCAGGTATGCATGAGTGATTTTACTACCCAACCCAAGTATGTGAGAGTTTACTACCAAACCCAGGTATGCGTGAGTTTACTACCCAACCCAGGTATGCGCGAGTTTACTACCCAACCTAGGTATGCGCGAGTTTACTACCCAACCCAGGTATGCGCGAGTTTACTACCCAACCTAAGTATGCGTGAGTTTACTACCCAACCCAGGTATGCGTGAGTTTACTACCCAACCCAGGTATGCGAGAGTTTACTAACCAACCCAGGTATGCGCGAGTTTACTACCCAACCCAGGTTTGCGCGAGTTTACTACCCAACCTAGGTATGCGCGAGTTTACTACCCAACCTAGGTATGCGCGAGTTTACTACCCAACCCAGGTATGCGCGAGTTTACTACCCAAACCAGGTATGCGTGAGTTTACTACCCAACCCAGGTATGCGCGAGTTTACTACCAAACCCAGGTATGCGTGAGTTTACTACCCAACCCAGGTATGCGAGAGTTTACTAACCAACCCAGGTATGCGCGAGTTTACTACCCAACCCAGGTTTGCGCGAGTTTACTGCCCAACCCAGGTATGCGCGAGTTTACTACCCAAACCAGTTATGCGTGAGTTTACTACCCAACCCAGGTATGCGCGAGTTTACTACCAAACCCAGGTATGCGTGAGTTTACTACCCAACCCAGGTATGCGCGAGTTTACTACCCAACCCAGGTATGCGAGAGTTTACTAACCAACCCAGGTATGCGTGAGTTTACTAACCAACCCAGGTATGCGTGAGTTTACTACCCAACCCAGGTATGCGCGAGTTTACTACCAAACCCAAGTATGTGAGAATTTACTACCCAACCCAGGTATGCTTGAGTTTACTACCCAACCCAGGTATGCGTGAGTTTACTACCTAACCCAAGTATGCATGAGTGATTTTACTACCCAACCCAGGTATGCGTGAATTTACTACCCAACCCAAGTATGTGAGAGTTTACTACCTGACCCAGGTATGCGCGAGTTTACTACCAAACCCAGGTATGCGTGAGTTTACTACCCAACCCAGGTATGCGTGAGTTTACTACCCAAACCAGGTATGCGTGAGTTTACTACCCAACCCAGGTATGCGTGAGTTTACTACCCAACCCAGGTATGCATGAGTGATTTTACTACCCAACCCAAGTATGTGAGAGTTTACTACCAAACCCAGGTATGCGTGAGTTTACTACCCAACCCAGGTATGCGTGAGTTTACTACCCAACCCAGGTATGCATGAGTGATTTTACTACCCAACCCAAGTATGTGAGAGTTTACTACCAAACCCAGGTATGCGTGAGTTTACTACCCAACCCAGGTATGCGTGAGTTTACTACCCAACCCAGGTATGCGCGAGTTTACTACCCAACCTAGGTATGCGCGAGTTTACTACCCAACCCAGGTATGCGCGAGTTTACTACCCAAACCAGGTATGCGTGAGTTTACTACCCAACCCAGGTATGCGCGAGTTTACTACCAAACCCAGGTATGCGTGAGTTTACTACCCAACCCAGGTATGCGAGAGTTTACTAACCAACCCAGGTATGCGCGAGTTTACTGCCCAACCCAGGTATGCGCGAGTTTACTACCCAAACCAGGTATGCGTGAGTTTACTACCCAACCCAGGTATGCGCGAGTTTACTACCAAACCCAGGTATGCGTGAGTTTACTACCCAACCCAGGTATGCGAGAGTTTACTAACCAACCCAGGTATGCGTGAGTTTACTAACCAACCCAGGTATGCGTGAGTTTACTACCCAACCCAGGTATGCGCGAGTTTACTACCAAACCCAAGTATGTGAGAATTTACTACCCAACCCAGGTATGCTTGAGTTTACTACCCAACCCAGGTATGCGTGAGTTTACTACCTAACCCAAGTATGCATGAGTGATTTTACTACCCAACCCAGGTATGCGTGAATTTACTACCCAACCTCAAGTATGTGAGAATTTACTACCTGACCCAGGTATGCGCGAGTTTACTACCAAACCCAGGTATGCGTGAGTTTACTACCCAACCCAGGTATGCGTGAGTTTACTACCCAAACCAGGTATGCGTGAGTTTACTACCCAACCCAGGTATGCGTGAGTTTACTACCCAACCCAGGTATGCATGAGTGAGTTTACTACCCAACCCAGGTATGCGCGAGTTTACTACCCAACCTAGGTATGCGCGAGTTTACTACCCAACCCAGGTATGCGCGAGTTTACTACCCAACCTAGGTATGCGTGAGTTTACTACCCAACCCAGGTATGCGTGAGTTTACTACCCAACCCAGGTATGCGAGAGTTTACTAACCAACCCAGGTATGCGCGAGTTTACTACCCAACCCAGGTTTGCGCGAGTTTACTACCCAACCTAGGTATGCGCGAGTTTACTACCCAACCTAGGTATGCGCGAGTTTACTACCCAACCCAGGTATGCGCGAGTTTACTACCCAAACCAGGTATGCGTGAGTTTACTACCCAACCCAGGTATGCGCGAGTTTACTACCAAACCCAGGTATGCGTGAGTTTACTACCCAACCCAGGTATGCGAGAGTTTACTAACCAACCCAGGTATGCGCGAGTTTACTACCCAACCCAGGTTTGCGCGAGTTTACTGCCCAACCCAGGTATGCGCGAGTTTACTACCCAAACCAGGTATGCGTGAGTTTACTACCCAACCCAGGTATGCGCGAGTTTACTACCAAACCCAGGTATGCGTGAGTTTACTACCCAACCCAGGTATGCGCGAGTTTACTACCCAACCCAGGTATGCGAGAGTTTACTAACCAACCCAGGTATGCGTGAGTTTACTAACCAACCCAGGTATGCGTGAGTTTACTACCCAACCCAGGTATGCGCGAGTTTACTACCAAACCCAAGTATGTGAGAATTTACTACCCAACCCAGGTATGCTTGAGTTTACTACCCAACCCAGGTATGCGTGAGTTTACTACCTAACCCAAGTATGCATGAGTGATTTTACTACCCAACCCAGGTATGCGTGAATTTACTACCCAACCCAAGTATGTGAGAGTTTACTACCTGACCCAGGTATGCGCGAGTTTACTACCAAACCCAGGTATGCGTGAGTTTACTACCCAACCCAGGTATGCGTGAGTTTACTACCCAAACCAGGTATGCGTGAGTTTACTACCCAACCCAGGTATGCGTGAGTTTACTACCCAACCCAGGTATGCATGAGTGATTTTACTACCCAACCCAAGTATGTGAGAGTTTACTACCAAACCCAGGTATGCGTGAGTTTACTACCCAACCCAGGTATGCGTGAGTTTACTACCCAACCCAGGTATGCATGAGTGATTTTACTACCCAACCCAAGTATGTGAGAGTTTACTACCAAACCCAGGTATGCGTGAGTTTACTACCCAACCCAGGTATGCGTGAGTTTACTACCAAACCCAGGTATGCGTGAGTTTACTACCCAACCCAGGTATGCGTGAGTTTACTACCCAACCCAGGTATGCATGAGTGATTTTACTACCCAACCCAAGTATGTGAGAGTTTACTACCAAACCCAGGTATGCGTGAGTTTACTACCCAACCCAGGTATGCGTGAGTTTACTACCCAACCCAGGTATGCGCGAGTTTACTACCCAACCTAGGTATGCGCGAGTTTACTACCCAACCCAGGTATGCGCGAGTGTACTACCCAACCTAGGTATGCGTGACTTTACTACCCAACCCAGGTATGCGTGAGTTTACTATCCAACCCAGGTATGCGTGAGTTTACTACCCAACCCAGGTATGCGCGAGTTTACTACCCAACCTAGGTATGCGCGAGTTTACTACCCAACCCAGGTATGCGCGAGTTTACTACCCAACCTAGGTATGCGTGAGTTTACTACCCAACCCAGGTATGCGCGAGTTTACTACCCAACCCAGGTATGCGCGAGTTTACTACCCAACCCAGGTATGCGCGAGTTTACTACCCAACCCAGGTATGCGTGAGTTTACTACCCAACCCAGGTATGCGCGAGTTTACTACCCAACCCAGGTATGCGTGAGTTTACTACCCAACCCAGGTATGCGTGAGTTTACTACCCAAACCAGGTATGCGTGAGTTTACTACCCAACCCAGGTATGCGTGAGTTTACTACCCAACCCAGGTATGCATGAGTGATTTTACTACCCAACCCAAGTATGTGAGAGTTTACTACCAAACCCAGGTATGCGTGAGTTTACTACCCAACCCAGGTATGCGCGAGTTTACTACCCAACCTAGGTATGCGCGAGTTTACTACCCAACCCAGGTATGCGCGAGTTTACTACCCAACCTAGGTATGCGTGAGTTTACTACCCAACCCAGGTATGCGTGAGTTTACTACCCAACCCAGGTATGCGAGAGTTTACTAACCAACCCAGGTATGCGCGAGTTTACTACCCAACCCAGGTTTGCGCGAGTTTACTACCCAACCTAGGTATGCGCGAGTTTACTACCCAACCTAGGTATGCGCGAGTTTACTACC
>JAUCBJ010002844.1:0-22170 GCA_032718475.1 Nemertoderma westbladi | reverse complement strand
CCAGTTACCAATTTCAGTTTTCGGCTACCAATTTCAGTCCCCAGTCACCGGTTACCAATCTCAGTTTGTGGTTACCAATTTCATCCCGCGGTCACCAATTTCAGTTTCCAGTTACCAATTTCCGTCCCCAGTTACCAATTTCAGTTCCTGGTTACCAATTTCAGTCCCCAGTTACTAATTTCAGTTTCCAGTTACCAATTTCAGTCCCTGGTTACAAATTTCAGTTTCCAGTTACTAATTTCAGTCCCCAGTTACCAATTTCAGTCACTGAATACCAATTTCATTCACTGGTTACCAATTTCAGTTTTCGATTACCAATATCAGTCCCCAGTTACCAATTTCAGTCACTGGTTACCAATTTCAGTCTGCGGTTACCAATTTCAGTCTCCAGTTACCTATTTCAATTTCCAGTTACCAATTTCAGTCCCAATTTACCAATTTCATTCCCCGATTACCAATTTCACTAATTTCAGTCTACAACACACATAATTTATACTGTATCTGACATTTCATTTTCTTACTATGTGGAAACAGCCAACAAAGCAACAGATGGAACATGTACGTGTGGTCTTTGTGCATGATGAGGCTCGGAATATATAATTAATAATACTTGATGTAGTTGACATACTCGATTTATTTAGTACTTAAGCAATGAGCAGTGTCTCCATTAACATAGCACGATAATTAAAGGTCGCATGCTACATACTGACTAACTTGGGGCTTGTTGTATATATCTAAAAGATAAACAGGTAAACAATAGACTCTTACACACCGCAAACTAACAAAAAACATAGAATCAGGGCATTTACGCCCAAAATAGTGGCAGAGGCCCTATTGCAGGAGAATAAGATGATGTAGATATTACAGGTACTTGTTAGATATCGATCCTCATAAATTATCAGCTTTTGGTATTAGTGAACCTTGGCTGCCCATGTCTTTCGAGATATTGTTAATAATGATTTAATTGACGTTATCTATGATGTCAACTTTTGAAAATGGCAACTAGGTGACATTCGCGTGGAATGAGCCTAATTCATAACACATTAACAGATAACACATAACATATTTCAGAACACATACTTACACATTAATTAACATGTTCTTTTATCTATTTATCTTTTATATTTAGCATTAACAGCTCAACTCAAGATTCTGCATGCTTAATTATAGATGGATAGGCTCGAGTAATTGCCATTGGGAAACCAAAAATTGCGCGGACTTTTGGTGATTTGGCAGACATATTCGCCCCTTCTGTATTGAACTCTGATTCACAATATGGACGAATCGATGTAGTATTTGATGCATAGATCAAAATCAACTCGACCAATGGGACAAATAATCAATGGACGGGGGACGATCCTCTGCCACAATCATGGGACAATTTTATTGCGCTTAATGATAACAAATGTAATCTTTCAAAATTTCTGGCATAACAATTGATAAAACAATCGCCATCCAATAAATTAATTGTTGTTTCTGTTTCTGATGATCTTAACAAGTCATGTGATGTAATATCAAATAAACCAATCAAATGTGATGAACTCCATGCAAACCATGAAGAAGTAGATATATGTTTGATGATAGATATACTATTGTAATCTGCGCACGAGATACGGACATTCTAATATGCTCATCTTCTACTGTAGTCCTAAACTATATCAGTGCGAAAATGTGTGGATGATGGTGGGAACATCAAAGAAAAGGAAACATATTAACAAAATTGTCAAGAACTTACCAGAGTGATCAATCCATACATTATTGGGTTTTCATGCAATTACTGGTTGTGACACTACTTCATTCTTATTTGGAATATCAAAGAGAACAGCTTGGAAAAATTTTGTGGACCATTTTAGACTGCTGGAAAATCTTGTAAGTTGTGTGCTGTTGAGTGGCACCAAAAACGACATTGAACACTTTATTTGCTTGATTTACGGAGCATCTACAACATCTACTACTAATGCCGATACATCAACTGATACAAATCAATTGATACATCAAGTTCCGTAATGGAAACTGTACAGGCCAGCTGCACTACACAGTAACTGGCTTGTCATAAACAAACCTGAGGCCTACTGTACCTCCAGCCTGTCTTCCAAAGACAAAGGTTCCACAGGGCGGGACAAAGATTCCACAGGGCAAGTCAAAGGTTCCACAGGTTTTTGTCACAGTTAAATCCTGCCCAATATTGTATATTTGTGGAACCTTTGGCATGCCTTGTGGAACTTTTGTCCCACCCACCCTGTGGAGCCTTTGACATTCCCTGTCTACCTGTGGAACCTTTGACTTTCAGTGGCAGTGAACCACCAAGATGACTTTGGCAACACTGAATCTCCCACCATTGGCTCTGTTGCTCACTCAAGTTTTGTGGAGTGAGCCACAACTAGTAAGCGGAGCCTTTACAAAGGTGCATCATTAATGAACCATAGTGTATGTCGTTCTTTGGTCCATCTAAACACTCAAATCACACCAAATCACAACAAATCTTATCAAATTATACCACATCACAACCAAATCTCAAGCAATCACACCAAAAATTATGTTTTTAATTTTTTTTCAAATCGTTTAGGCCTATTGTTTTGGTTCCCTCTGGCTACCAATGTACCTGCTCCTTTACTTTTCAATTTTTATATGATTTAGTATGAATTGGTCATTTGGTGTGATTTGTTTGGTGTGGTTGGGCTGGGTGGTTTGGTTTTATGATTTCTTTTATTATTGGGTTTTGGTTTGCTGTGACTTGGCTTGGAAAAAGTGGAGAAATAGCATGATCAACTGCGAGGCATACAGCTCGTTCAACCTAATTGGTTCGGACCACAGAATTGTGACTGCAGAGATCAGACTCAGTTTGAGAGCCAGCAAACCCAGGACAAGCAAGCAAATCAACTATGACTGGGAGAAACTCAGAACTGACAATGCTGTAAAGGATGCTTATACAGTAGAAGTTCAAAACCGCTTTGAAGCACTTCAGTCAATGGATGAAGACCAATCCACCGATTCAATATACCAGAATATAATAACAGCCCACAAGGAATCAGCTAAGAGGCATATCCCCCAGAAACCTAAACGAAAACAGTATGTGCCATGGCAAAACTCTGAGGTTACTTGTAAGAGAGAAGATCTTAAGATAGCCTACAAAGTTAAAACCGAACAACCAACAACCGAAAACATTAACAAGGTTGAGAAAGCTAAGGACGATCTTAAATTGGCCTACAACATCAGCCAGGAAAAGTACATACAGGATAAAACTGAAGCAATTACAACTGCTCACATACAGCAACAATCAAGACTTACCTGGCAAACTGTAAATGAGGTATCTGGTCGGAAAAGTTGTGCAAAGGGGCGCCTCAAAGCTGATAGTCCTGAAGAACGTGTTGGGAAGTGGAAAAATCACTTCAGCAACTTGCTTGGGCAGCCACCAAACATCGAGGTCAGCCCTACAAGGAAAATATATGACAAGACACTACCTATAGAAACAGGGGACTTCACACCTGCCGAACTCCAAAGAAGCATTAAAAGCATGTCCAATAATAAAGCAAGTGGATTAGATGAAATCCCAGCGGAGGTATGGAAAACCGGAGTGCTAAATAGACCATTATTGAATGTTTGCAACCGGATGTTAAAAGGGGAAAAGCCACCACCAATTTGGACTAAAGGTCAACTAAAGCCTCTCCCCAAGAAAGGAGACCTCGGCATACCAACAAACTATCGTGGGATCTGTCTGCTTGTGGTAGCTGCCAAAATATACAATAAAATGATTCTATATAGGATTAGGCCTCACATAGAGAAACTACTCCGTAAGAGCCAAAACGGATTTCGACCAAGTAGATCAACAATAGCTCAGATACTTGCACTATGGAGACTGATTGAAGGAATTAAGTCAAAGAATCTCCCTGCAGTCATGACAAATAATGACAAATAATGCAGTCATGTCATAAAATGCTTGAAATCATAAGAGCTTATGGAATACCAGAAGTAATTGTTGCTGGCATTGGATTGTTATATTGTGACACAGAAGCGCAGGTACTCTTACCAGATGGTGAAACTGAGTTTTTCTCAATTTCATTTTCATTTCATTTCATCATCCGGCTTACGCCCCGGTGGCTATAATAATAAAATTCACAAGTTAAAATAATATAATACGCATTTGCACTAAAATCAACGGGAAACACAATACAATATTGCACAATAAAAATATACACTGGTAATTAAGCCTTGCGTTAAGTAGATATATGTAGTGTAGTGCAGTTGCATTAAAATCATAGGGAGACACAATTAACAATATGTATGTATAATACCTAATATAACACCTTATCTTATACCAACTCTGCGTTAATTAATATAATTATTACTTATTAGGACTAATTAGAACACATGGTCGATTAATGCACAAATAGTCAAAGTATACTCATCCTCATTAAGCCCTGCGTTAAGTAATATTAGCTATTGGGACACAAAGTCATATATATATGTGTAAGGAATGCATTTAAAACTGAAAAATTCTAAAATATGGAAATTAATATTTTAATTACATTATTAAATAAACATATTATTTAGTCGCCCAATTACTAGCATACAATTCTAATATACATTCTCTTCCATAGGCGTTAGCAGCATGTCCTTGGTCCATGTGCAGCATATGAGATATATACAGATAGAAAAATTGCTCCTTGATGGTGAGCTCCCCCTTATCTACCGCCTTAAATACGGACTTGAGGCAATACCTACCAGTTGTGAGTGACTGAAGACGTGGCATACCGAATATCCATCTATCGGTTGTATAATCAGCGTATAGTGGATCATGTATTCCACCCGCCAGGTAATGAACTAACAGGTGGCTAAACAGCCCGTATACTTTTGGGTTCTCACAGTTGAAGCAGGAATATATCATCCTAGTCTTTGAGAAGGCTACCATCGTTGAAAACTTATGTGAATCAAATAAGGCCTGCAACACATTGTTGGACACATAGTTGCCCATGCGCAGTAGTGACCTCTGGGCCTTCCTCCACGTCTGTTCCAAACCATCGACTATTGATTGGTCAATAATAGCAGATCCATACATTATTGAGGGAGTACAGATTGTCCGCCAAACCAATGCTGTAATATCAAGTGGTACATTGTCGGAAGCTAGCCCGCATATGTTAACTCTAGATGCATTCATCCAGATTTTCTTAATGTAATGTTCCTTGACATTTCGCCGTGTATCAGGCAGAGGTAGACCCAGATATATGCATTTCGTTACTGGAAACAGTCGAGTGCCACTATGTGTCTGGATACTTTCCTCCGCTACCGTGTGCCTCCGTAAGTTGTCTGATGGGCATACCACATAGTGTGTCTTTTTCGTATTTATTACTAGATCATGTTCCTCTAAATATTGTTCGCAAATATCCAACATTCTTTGCAAGTCGGCTTTCCTATTTGATAACAGCAATATATCGTCAGCATATCCTACTAAAGGGAAAGGTTCCCGGTTGATATGTAGACCCAGGCCTGACATCTCACACAAATTGAAAAGGTCATCTAGGTATATGTTAAACAAGATTGAGGACAAAATTCCACCCTGCCTGACCCCACGTTGTAGAGGTATACTTGTTTTTGATATACTGTTATTTAGCTTCATAACCGCATTTGATTGGCTGTAATAGGAATAAAGAGTGTTAATTATGGACCTATCAAGATTCTTTGCCTCTAATTTAGCCATTAGCTTGTCATACGAAACTGTGTCGAACGCGCTGCTGAGATCCAATGACACAACATACACATTAGACCCGCCTCCATTAAAATGTTTAATTAGCTTCGTGGCCGTAACATATGGCGTCTCTGTACATAGTTTCGCTTTATATCCCATTTGTAGGTTACTAGTTTGAATATTTTTCACTTTAGCTGATACCAAGATTTCCCATACTTTCGCTAGAATTGACAGGATTGAGACTCCGCGATAGCTACTCGTCTTGTGTATATCACGATCCTCACTTTTCAGCAAGGGTAATAGAAGGCTGGTACATAGGTACTGTGGGAAGTAACTAATAGTCATTATGTTGTTGTACATGTCTGTTAAGAATCCATGTAATTCATCAGACTGACCATGGAGGAGGTGTTCCGCCTTCAGCGCATTATAATCTGATGATTTTCCTAAATTTAAGGATCGAATTGCTGCTGATACATCTGCCTCCGTCATGGGCTCAGATAAGTGGTGTCTATTTCTGGGCTCCCAGATGGTCTTATCTGTCAGAACTCTAAACCTTTCTTTATAGTCTTTCTTTAATCCTGGCTGGCGTACTGCAAGGTGACACATTAGCACCATTACTATTTGTAATTGTGCTGGATTACGCAATGAGGACGGCCACACCACAAAGGGTGAAGATCTGGGATTCACACTTCAAGAACGCAGAAGTAGTAGATATCCGGCAACTACAGTCACAGACACCGACTTTGCGGATGACATCGCCCTGCTCTCTAATACGCTAGCAGATGCACAGCTTCTACTAAATAAAGTGGAGAGGGCTGCTAAGGAGGTTGGATTGCATATAAATGCTACCAAGACCGAATTCATGACCTTTAATGTTGATGGAAACTTGACAACCATTGATAATAATCAACTAAGGAAGGTCGATGACTTCCAGTACCTTGGATCATGGATAGAGAGTAGCAAAAAGGACTTAGAAGTTAGGAAAGCAAAGGCTTGGGTAGCTCTATCAAAAATGGATACCATCTGGAAATCAGATCTCTCCAGGCACCTGTAGACCAAGTTCTTTCGAGCCACAGTGGAAAGTGTATTTTTATACGGGGGTGAGACCTGGACACTGACTAAATCACTTGAAAAACGAATTGATGGTTGCTACACAAGACTACTAAGGGCAGCCCTAAACATCAGCTGGAGACAACATATGACAAACGCCGAGCTTTATGGTACAATACCACCTGTATCAACCACCATCCGTGAACACAGATTAAGATTCAGTGGGCACTGCTGGCGAAGTAAAGACGAGGTCATACCAGATCTACTTCTCTGGCAACCAACTCATGGAAAGCGTAGTTGTGGACGACCTGCCATAACATATATAGATCAACTTGAAAGGGATACTGAACTTGGGAGAAACGAAATTGCGACAACTATGGAGAATCGGGAAGCCTGGAAGGATCTCATTTCCACTGTCCGAGTTCGCTCGACCTAGTAGTAGTAATAGTAGTGACTTGGTTTGTGATTTGGTAAGATTTGTTCTGACTTGGTATGATTTGTTGTGATTTGGGTGTTTAGACAGATGGGTAGGGAGGGGATCTCTGGAGTTCCGAATATTTGAACGCTAATAAGTTGGTGAATTCTTGATAAATTCAACAAAAATAGGTAAGTATAGAAATAATCTGAAGTTTGGTCAAAAATCAGACAGTCTCGTCTGTCGTTTAGTACTGGCAGTTTCAGACTTTTAATAAAAACTGAAATAAGTAGGTCAATCATTGATGAAATTAAATGAAACGTGGTACTACTCAGCCACTGGGTGGCATAGTGTAAAACTTCCCTAGTAAATTTTCATAGTGTTTTTAAAAGGGTTAATCAAGTTTTCTGCTGTGCGAAGGCCCAATGAATGTGTAACAATATGTTACTATAAGATACTTTTGTAACAACAATCACACCACCCCACCACTAGTGTGAGTAACGAAAGCTAAGAAATATGACAGTTTGACCAATTACAACAATTAAATCGGACACTTCTTTGACTCACCCTGTGGAATCTTTGTCCCACCCTGTGGAACTCTGTGGAAGACGGGCAGGAGGTACAGTAGGCCTCCGGTTTGTTTATGACCACCGGTAACTGTTGGCAGTTGGCCTGTACTGGGTGCTGGTATCAGCTGGTTTCAGTTGGTTTCAAGTGGTTTCAGCTGGTTCAGTATTTTAGTTTGTACCAAAAATTTTTTGGTTCCATGTTCGCACTGCAGTGGCCAGTGGCAGACCAATGTATAGATATAGCAGTTAAAGGGTTGTGAATTGAAGAATGGATCCAGGTGCAAGGTTCCATATTTATATGTAAATATTGTTGTACTATTGGAAAAATAATTTATATATGAATAAATATTTATATTCGCAGGGTAGCAGCATGGAAGAAATCCCATTTGATACAGCATTATACATATTCATGCAGCACAAACAAGCCTGTGCATTTGTAGCTAGCTGGCTATCCCTGCTATTTATTGAAAGTGAAGAATAGTAATACAACAATAGTTAAGGGCTGCGATGCGGGGCAGCAAAGAATTGGAGTACTAATGGATTGCATTTGAGGAATATACCGATAACAGCACCGGGCTAACCTGTGAATATAATCGATTGAACTGAGGTTACTCTCCGTCTTATTAAGATAACTTGAAGAAAGATTACTTATCTCGAGTTTTTTTTTATCACGAACTAATCGTTGTCCAGCATCATCTCAGCCGGCTGTTGTGTCTGTATTGTGATTTATTCCCTTTGTGCCTATAGTAGCAAGCTAGTGAGAGCAAATTGTTCTGTGCGGCCGAAATATAACTATAAGCTAGACATCCAAAATAGAAAATACTGATAGAAGAAATTGAATATTAAATATTGAATTAATAAATATATGTATTGAATATTAATTTCTTAGATCGTCCCTAAACCGGAGAATTATATTTACATTAAAATATTTCTATAAAAATAATTTAGCAAAGCTTTGATGACAATGTAAGATCGAACAGGCAACGTCTATGTTTGAAGTCTTAAATCCTAACCATTTCGATAGCCAGCTATGCAAAAGGTGAAACTAGAAATATCATAATAATAATAATAATAATAATATATATTTATATAGCGCCTTTCTGAACATATTTCAAGGCGCTTAAAAACTATTTGAAACCAACTAAAAAGGCTACGTACAGAGAATTAATTAATAACTAAAAAGTTTGAACAATATTAAATAAAAATCAGCAATATTCCTCTTTGTACAGGTGAGTTTTGAGTCGCGATTTAAACAGAGTCAGCGTCGTAGCATCTCTAACTTCTTGCGGGAGGGAGTTCCAGATTGTTGGTGCCGCAATTGAGAACGCCCGTCTCCCGTCAGATCATCACCTAATGCATTGTGTATTCTGGAACTGTTGGATGTTATTCTGTAACTGTGGGATGTCATTGTGTATTCTGTAACTGTGGGATGTCCTCCCAGCAATAAATATCATTCATACGCAACCAGTAGGTACATAATCAATCCTAGTATGTGTAGTGTTTAAATGTCGACTCTCGATTTACAACAATCACTAATGTAGTCACAATTTACATAGTCGCTTTTGTGTGTAGCCATTCATCCCTTGAATATGCCAGCGCCCGCTGAGTTCTGTCATTAAAACTTCATGATTTAGCAGGTTAAACAGGTTTGGTTGGTAGGCTACAGCACTTTCTGGCTAGGCCATATGAAGTACATAATTCCATGATAGTTTGAACGAGTTCATTATTGCAGTATAATGGAGACCAAATTGCAGACTAATTTAAGGGCACCTCTTGATTCTCCTCAGTAGTTCAATAGTGCGTATAAAAATAGACTAAGTGCCGATTATATAAATATCATCTATAACACACTATTTGAGACACCATTAGGGTAATTTACTATCCCACATAGGCATCTAAGGCGTCTAATGCCGTCGGAGACAGACTTCCCGTGATGATAGTATGATATAGATAGTACCCATGGCAGTCCCACGATATTCCACAGCTTTGCAACTGTTTCCACTGTTAGGTGCTCCATTGTCCGCCCTTTATTTTGGAAGATACTGCCGATGGCCGTTATTCTCCTATTGGGATCATGATACTCCTGTTTACAGTTCTGATATGTTTTGTAGCCTAGGAAAGTTAAGGATTCTGACATTTCAAGGTAAAGAAATATATAAGTATAAAAAATGCTCAGCTGAAGGATTTTTCTGTACAACGACTCAGCTATACAATGTTGGGAATCGCAAGGGGAAAAATGTGTTGATCCTGTCCTAAAAGAGCTGAAACAAATCAAGAAGAGCCACAAGGAAACTTAAAAATCACTTAATTCGTGATCTTTATGCAATTCTATATTAAATTATCCTCAAATACAAGACAGTTCAGGAGAACCATTGATTCTAAAGGTTGCAGAGCAAGGGAGGACGTCTCTGACTATTTAAAATGTACATGAAAGAGTGCACTAGAAATCTAATGCAAATAAATGTTGGGATTTACCTACATGAAGTAGGGCTTTTTCTGACCAAAAAGTCGAATTTTTGAAACATATCATATCTGATGCAGAATTTCATGCTGAATCCAAATATGGAAACCGTTTTCCCATATCTAGCTTAGTTTTCGAGATATCTGGTATAGAAGATACTGGCTCCGATATATCGCGAAATCGTAAATGGTAAATGCGATGAAGTTTGGGGTTTTGCATTCAATTTCTGCAAATTTCTGTGCTCAGTGGTGCCAATTGGATGTATCCACGAGAAAGAGCACCACATTTTAATTGAGAAGGTATTTTTTTATGATTATTGGACCTACTGATCAGTTTATCAGACAACTTCAAGTCTCCGGAATAAAGACGGGACTCGGATAAGTGACTCTGTGGTCTTTGTGGGATTACATGGAATTGATTTATCGTTCATCTGAGATCTTCAAAATGTATAATCTCCAGTTCTAGTGGTCGTACGAAATTCGTTTTGGGCTCATTTGAAAGCATTTGCAAGGCATATTTTATCCAAATTCATGTTATGTTGCTTCACAACCATTTTATCTTAAATCAAATGGTAACTTTGTTCTCTGAGAAAGGAGCTTTCGAACGAGCCGAACTTTGCACGACCACTAGAACTGGAGATTATGCATTTTGAAGATCTCCGATGACCCATAATTCTATTCCATGTAATCCCGCAAAGACCGCAGAGTCGCTTATTCGAGTCCCATCTTTATTGAGACTTGAAGTTGTCTTATAAACTGATCAGTAGGTCCAATAATCATAAAAAAATACCTTCTCAATTAATATTTTGTGATCTTTTAGCACCACTGAGCACAGAAATTGAATGCAAACCCCAAACTTCATCGTCTTTACCGATATCGCGATATATCAGAGCCAGTATCTTCTATCCCAGATATCTCGAAAACTAAGCACCATATGAGAAAACGGTTTCCATATTTGGATTCAGCATGAAATTCGACATCAGATAAGATTGTTTCAAAAATTCGACTTTTTGGTCAGCCCCCCCCCCCCCCTTAATTGAATAAAACAGCCTCATGCAGGTGCAAAACCATGCAACATTTGAATGTTCATATCTCAGCTATTTCCCAAACAAATTCAAATGTTTTTACATTTTTGGAATCCATGCACGGTCAGCTTTCTAGTGGTACCAACTGCAGTGTAACTGGTGAAATATCACCGGAGACACCTTTTTCAAAGGCTTGTAGGTAAAGAATGAAAACAAAAATAAAAATTCTGGCTCACCCACCCAGGAGGAGTTGAGTGACTATCTCTGTTTAAAATTTCTTGCAATCTCATAAGATTTGTACAAAAATTTGGGAGGGGGGGGGGGGGGGGTGCCATGTACCAGAATAACGACACTATATTCCAGGGCATTGTGTTTATGGTGCAACAATAAATAATTACATACTAAACTGGGATTGAGCCGGAACACCAGAAAGGGGACCGGGGACACACCAGAACAAGCACGAATGTCGATGATCAAACGTCAATTGAGGTGTATTTAAGAAATTATCACAGCTCACAAGTTTCTTGGTTACCAGTAGTAATATGTGCCATTCTATTTCCAAGTAGTGGCCAGATGTTGCCAATAATATTCGAATGCACCATCCTGAACACTTTATTTTTATTTAATCCTAAATTTATTAAACCGGATGTATTCTTACAGAACTAACTTATATCTATTATGGCAATTCGAAGAAGTAGAATATCAGACAGGAACCAAACGATGTAGTTCACACTCCATACAGTACATGACATACCAACTCAAACAGTTGGGTGGGCTCAGTCAGCTTTTTGTGAAAGAAGCAATCATTAGTCAGGGAACACAGCGGTCAATACAATCGATATAATTGTGTTACACATTTTACAAGAGTTTTATTATAAGTGAGTCATGACTAAATCAGCATTATTGGTGTTACAAAACTGTAGTGGTCAACAACAATGGTTAATGAGTTGAATCATAGAAATTGAGTTAGAATCAGAGTCTGCGATGCAATTTACAAAGATTATTAGTTTTATTTATTATTATTTTATTGAAATAAACACAAAAATGGCCATTCAGGTCTGTCGACTACCTTTTAGGTTCTATGGGAATAAAATAGGTGACATTTAACCTAATAATCATCTACACAATTTAGTAAGTTGATAACCAATGTTTTGTAGTTGTACTTTTAGTTTACTTATATAAAAACAGAAGACCACCTCGTTTAATATCGTTTCTAATATTATTTAGTAGTCAAATTATTATTATGACGAAATTGCAACATATTATATAATCAGACAAGACAACAATCCTTCCCATTATTGGAGCAGTGTATTATTGAAGAATTCATCTACAGAGCAGCTGGGATGGGCGAAATCAAACAATTATGAAACGACCATAGGATATTGTAGGCTACTATGATTAAGCACTATGATTGAACATATAATGCCATCCAATTTTATGAAATAATTTTAAAAAAATTGGGACTTTTAAAGTTGTAAATATCTGCGGAATAGAGTGGAAACAGAAGACTTACAAATACAAATATGTACTTTATGATTTTGCAACCCCCTCATACAGATTATTTTTCCAAGTCAATAATAAACTGTCGAATTGTAAGCTCGCTTACAATTCGACAGTTTATTATTGACTTGGTGATATGTAGAAAAAGTGAACAGTTAGTTGCAACTTTATTATTCTGTTACTACTGGATATTATTAAAATGTTGACTAAGCAAAGTAAATTAAGGGTAACCCCGGATCGATATATGGGAATGTTCCCGCATACTGTAGTTAGTTAGTTCCTGAGAAATCGATTCAATTGAAAGCCACCAGTACTACATTACGGCTAACTACACATGCGCTGTGCTCATGGGTAAGCGGTAACTGTTTCCTGGTACTCCTGTTCTGCCAATTGCTAGTAATGGTGCAATTTAAACTCAACTTTTCTTAAATTATAGTTTATTGGTAAAAACCATGAACGTTTTACACCCATAACACATAATGAGCAATGATCATACTTTAGCGCATATTAGCGTGGTAAGAGCCAATTCAAGGAAATCCAGCCGAGCACCTTACTAGCTAGACTTTGCTGATGGCTTACGCATACCCATATGAATTACTAGAGGGAGCGTAATGTCTCCGCAGCTCATTAGAACAGGCAGCTTCCAGTGTTTGTCCAAAATTTTGATAGTTAACTTTGACAGTCCTCAGGAAATGTTGAAAGTATAGGTTTTAAGGGCGGTGCGCTTGAACATGTGGATGACTTCTGTTACCTGGGTTCATGGATCCGGAAATCAGTGAAGACCTTAGAATAGGTAAGGGGAAGGCATGGGCAACATTGAATTGACTGTCCCGGAATTGGAAGTTCCTTAGAATAAAACAGAATCTCAAGGTACGATTATTTAGAGCATCAATACAACAATATGAAATGCCATGCTGGGCTGGGCTTTGACACCAAATCTTTGGATGTAATATAATGTATAATAACCGTATCCTATTGCGAAAACATCAATCGAGCCAATTGGTGCTCGAACCTGGTAAGCTAGGTTTCAAACTTCTGGTTATATTCAGCTGGGAGTGTTTGTCTATGGTTACTGAGTTACCAGGAGGAGTTAATAGTTTATTAGCTATGTTGGCGTGGTAAGAATGTAACACATACTGTAGTCTTTGTTATCTTGCTGTTATCATCACTGGCTAGACGCACCAATGTCGAACGTATTATAATAATACTAAAGGGATAAATGATTATTTTTGTAAATAATATAGATTGTAGTGTAGCAGTTCTTATTTAATTATTTTGTAACGACGAATTAATTTAATTGATTAAGAAATATGAATATTGTTGTGACAGAATTTTTGATCAGAATTATGTTTATGGTCAAATGATAGTTCTGATTTGTTTTCGGATGGTTCCTATAATGTCTAGGTTTAAACAATTGCCAGTGATATGTAGTCAGTCAATCATACTTGTTATGAGAAAACCAGACTTGTTAATCGAATCCAACTAATTTGGGATAGTAAAGGTTTTCATTTTATGAATAATGAATATATATGAATAATGAATTATTTTTATTGTAATTTATTTACCGTTAATAATTATTTATTTCGTATTATATATATAAAAAGCCCAAGTACGGCTAGTAGAGAAAAAACAAATATATGGCTCGGAGGCACGACATATATAAAGATTATTTTTATACAGTCACAATATACGACAATTCGAGGTCATCTCATCATATGAGAAATAGTTAAAGACATAGTCTTCTTCAAGGTGTATATTAATAATTCATTGGCAAGGTTAAGCTTCCATTAAACTGTTATCTGGATCAAATTCACCTTATTCCGGAATCGTCCGTTATTTGAATCAACAACAAATATCAAATACATACAATAAATATTCACTCAGCAATTCAGATCACCCACCAATTATATTATTTAATTTAATAAATGACCACCATTTTAATAAATAATCAAATATAATAAATAATGTCGATAACAATTAATTAAATATTTTATACCTTTTGCGTTTCCCTGTCTAGCTTTACATAAATATCATCATCATACTATTCACTAAAACCAATACAATGATGTTGACATTCGATGTTGATTGACTACGATGTCCCAATTGTTCAATATTGGACAGACATAATAAGTACAGGATATAATAATATTAAAGCATGATATATCCCTACTACTACTACTACTACTACTAGGATCGGCATGCTGCATTGCAGCTGCATTTTTAAGAATGCTGTGCCGGCTTGTCAACAAAATTGCACCGCCACAACTCCCTATCACCCATGACATTTGCTAGATCATCCGCATCTTTAAGGCCAGTGTCCTTTAAGATGCGTCTCAAGAAAGTCATGGGCTGTCCACCATGCTTATTCACTCCATGAGGCTGCCAAAGTACAAGATTATTCACTGGCTGGTCCTCACGGCGAAAGCAATGTCCTGCAAAGCGGAGGCGATTTTGTTCTAGTGTCAAGCTTGGGAGAACCAATGAGACACCTCCAATGTTATATAGTGTCTTGTTGGAGATGTGTGCATTGTACTTGACACAATGAACCCGGCGTAGCATTCTTGTGAATGTGCCATCCAGAGATTTGGTGTCCTCAGCAGTTAGAGCCCAGCATGGACTCCCGTAGAGGAGTACTGGAACTACTGCTGCTCTAAATAATCGGACCTTAAGTTTCCGATTAATTCTCGGTGACTTCCAAATCCTGGAAAGCCTATTCAAGGCTGCCCATGCCTTTCCCTTACGTATTCGAAGGTCCTCACCTGACTTCCGGATCCATGATCCCAGGTAACAGAAGTCGTCCACATGCTCAAGCATACCATCCTTTGAGCTTATGCTCATCCGATCAGAGACTTGCTGAGGACTTTCAAAGTTAACTGTCAGAATTTTGGTCTTTCTGGAGTTAATAAAAAGACCAACACTAGAAGCAGCATGTTCTAATGAGCTGAGGAGCCGTTGGGCTCCCTCTAATGATTCTGAGAGTACTCCTAAGTCATCAGCAAAGTCTAGATCAGTTAGGTACTTGGCAAGAATTCCTCGACTTCTGGAGCCAGTAGGTGGAGTTATCATCACCCCATCATCATTATAATGATCTAAGGACATGCGTAGAACATAGTCAACCACAATAATGAACAAGAATTGTGCAAGTGTGTCTCCTTGGAGGACGCCCCATAACAGTTCAAATGGTTCTGTGTCACCGTCAACAGTAGACACAAATGTTGTCGAACCATCGTATACTGATCTGATTGCTGCAATAATTTCATCCGGAATCCCATATAATGAAAGTATGCTGAACATACGTGAGCGAGAGACTGAATCAAAGGCCTTGAAGAAGTCAACAAAGATAACAGCCAGATGCCTGTCTTTCTTTTTTGATAACTCTTCAATTATCCTTCTAAGTGCCAAAATGGGCTCCATGGTCCCACGACCTTTACGGAACCCATTCTGATTTCCACGGAGCAGTCTCTCAATGGGATCCCTGATGCGATTTAATAGAATCCTATTGTATAGCTTTGCAGCAATCGAGATCAATGAGATTCCCCGAAAAGAACCATAGAGTGTTAGGTTGCCCTTCTTGGGAACTGGCACCAACTTATTTGTTTTCATTTCTTGTGGGACTCTTGTTGTTCGGTACATGTCTACTATGATGGGATAGATGAGCTTTAAACACTCAGGTATTTTAAAGACCTCAGGGGGAACACCATCTACTCCACTGGCACGATTGGTCTTAATGCTCTTTGCAGCAGCCTTCACTTCTGCAAAGGAGATGTCGCCAATGGGAATATCTGGGAGTACAGACTCAGACACTTTTACTTCTATAAAGTTATCAGGCAATACCCTGTCAATATTGAGGAGCTTTTCAAAGTGGGCTTTCCAACCATTGAGGCGATCGGCTGGTGATTCAGCCTTAACCTTGGTGGTTGGTTGGCTTTTCCGCCCAGTAAGCAGATTGATCGATTTCCATGCCTGGGATGATTGCCTGCTGTCGTCAGCATCATTGATGGCATCAACCTGTTGGTTTATTAGCTCCTGTAGATTAGCAGAGTACTGCCTGTTCAGGGACCTAGATGCAGCCTTAACTGCATTCTTGGCCGCTATAGTCTGTTTGAGTCGGGACTCTTTCTGCGCCTTATGAAGGTCATTTCGACACTTCTGAATTTTGTTGTCAGTCCAGGGGGCCCTTTTCCTGTTTCGAGGGTATACAGGAACTGTTTCTGCAGCTGCTAACTTAACTGCTTCTGTAAAGGCAGTATAGCCCTCACAGTGATCTGCCGCCTTAGAGGCAAGAGTCTCATACCTGTTGCTCAGCTGTAGTGTGAAGCTGGATCTCACACTTGGCTGTTGCAACAGAGAGGACCAGTCATGCCGCGGCAAGGCAGATTTCGTTGTTCTGCTAGCACGCAGACTAAGTCTTACCTTGGCCACAATAAGGCGGTGATCACTGGAGAAGGGTCGAAGTGTAAATGCATTACAGTCTTGTATAGAGCTCCTGTATTTCCTACGAAACAGAATATGGTCTATCTGGGACTTGTGACCACTGGGTCCACTATGAGTCCATAGCTTTCCAGTTCGTTTCTTGAACTGGGTTCCAGCCGAAAACAATCCATTTCCAGAGATAAAATCCTGAAGATGGACAGAATTTCGGTTAACACTATTGCTATAGACCCAGGGCGATGTAGTGATTGATGCAGACTTGCATTAAAATCTCCCAGGAATGTTAAGAATGCATGCTGATCCACTCCATCAGTCGCTGCTTGTAGATTGTGGTAGAAATTTTCCACCTCCTCTACAGGGGCAACACTAGTTGGAGAGTAGCACACAATCAGAACCACCTTAGGAAACTTCTTAGCCAGTCTTCCAGAACATGAGAAGTGGCAACGGATGATGCGGTTAGAGATTTGGTCTATTTTGTCCAATGCTGCATGTGCAGTTGGATTCATCAATAGATCAATTCCACCATTGCCACTATCATCTGCTGACGCGAGGGCGAGTCGCCAACCGCCCCCCATGTCCTTAATCAGAACCTCATTAAAGCATGATATATCCCTACCCATTCCCAGTCATGCGTCTTTTTATTTGAATTTACTCAACATAACGCACTTTATTTTCAATAGAATGGCTGATGACCTAATGATTATATAATAAAATTCATAGTTTCATCCCATGCAACAAACGAATTGTAAATGAATTTGTTTGAGTAATAAAAGTTACTCTATTTGCAAATCATAAAGTACCTGCTGCTCACAAATAAATCAATGTTAATGTAACTGAACAAAGAAAACCAGCTGCGAAAGGAATACCTGACTCGAATTAAACTTGCAGCAGTAATTGTGAAATTAAGATTGAAAACAATGGAATGCATTCTAAAATAGCAGAGAAAGCACAACCAACAATGGCTAAGTAGGCCTACTATGGCCAGTTATAATATTCAGCGAATATCCAGCCAATGTTAAAGGAAGCACACTGCTCTAGAACAGCACAACATCCCATGGATTTCAGTTTACACATTTTTATCAATAAAAGAACCATATTACCAAGAAATTTGATGTAGAACTCAAGATGTCGATATAATTAAGTTGAACTTGAGTCGGTAGGTTTACTAATACAAATATCGAGCTTCATAGATGATGAATTCACTTCATTTTCCTTCCAAGGCACAATGGCAAACAGATGAACACTCTCATACATAATTTCAGTCTCAGTCCCTGCATCTAACAGCAGCACTTAGCACATAATTTATTCACAAGATTGATATTGCGTAATATTCTGGTCTGGTATATCTAAGTATGGAAAGTAACATCCATGAATCTGGTATCTCAGCAGTTAGCAGGAAGAGCCCTTCAAATGTACTGCCATAGAGTACCACAGGCTCTATGGAAAAGGTGCAGCTAGAAGGAGCTATTCAACAGAGCTATCTACTTACCAAATTCTGGATAGATAATTGATGCTGCAGACCATGTTTTACTGATGTAGATGTATAACTTTGGCCTATTTCCACAGTAGAGCTATAAAGGATGTATACACAATATAGCATAAATACCATAAGATCGATATCCCTATTGTATTTCTATTTTGAAATAAACTTTACTTAATTACTTTTTAAAAAATTTTAGTGTTACTACTTGAAATCCCATTCTTTCATTTACTTCCGAGTTACATTTGCAGCAGATTTATCAGCAGCTGCAAACAAGGTGCATCTCTAGCAGTCATACATGTCGTCATAAATCAGACTAGCATGTCTATTATTAGAGGATTCATTAGGCCTATTGAAATTGTTCTACATTTTGAGGTTCTTAAACGTAAGCCAGTCATGGAAGGGGAAGAATATTTAAACACCTTATTGAAACGTAGGCGGCCTTATCTATGTCAGTAAGAATATGTAATGGACAAATTCAAACCATTTAAAACATAGTATTACCTGCATGCTGCATTGCATCTGTTTTAGTAATGCTATGCCAGCTTAACAACAAAATAGCAAAATTTGGTTTCCGGTTTCTATGTCTGGGTGTAAGCAAGATTAAATTTGGAGTCAATTTAAAAAAACTGTTGCATTTCGGAAAGCAAACTGCCATGCAACTTGTAAGGAATGTAGACAAGAATTGCAAAGCATAAGTAGTTACTTGATTAAAGGAACATATAAGTGTCTGTAAAGTGAATGTGATTGAAGAAGGTGATGATTGTATAACAGACAAGTGACAACTACAGTAACATCGAGTGTTCAGAAACATAAACTCATCATTTAGAACCGAAGCCAATGCAAAAGGTAAAATAAGCAAGTGACAATTAATAAATTTGTTGTAAGATATTGAAAAAAGAGAAGGGTCTTTTAGATTTACGGGTAGCAGGTTTCTATACGCCACCAATACATCATTCAAGGCTGTGACAAGATATCAAACATGGGTTAATTGAAGAAATAATTCAATGAAGAATGATGAACATAATGTGACCTATGGATGCAATGCACAGTCCATGTTTTAAATATTTTTCCTCAGGATATGGAAATTAAGGCAAAGAAGGTGTCACCAATTGGTATATCTAGAAATACAGTCTCAGACACTCGTATCACTAAGTTATCAGGCAATACCCCGTCATAATTTAGGAGCTTATCAAAGGGGACATTCCACCCACTGCACTGAGGCGATCAACTAGCGATTCTGCCTTAACTTTGGGGGTGGGTTGTCTTCTACTCTCAGTCAACCAATTGAGTGTGTTGCTGGCGTCAACCTGTTGATTGATAAGCCCATGTATATTATGAGGGTACTGGCTGTTCAGGACTTACCTATATTCAACCGTAACTGCTGCAAACCTTATTATTTATCCACGTCGACCAATAGCGTACTGCATTTCATGAATATAGGTTGTAATTTGTTGTTAGACGGTATACTCACTTATGGTAGTTAATGTACTCCTCCATTTCTATATAATCTCTGGTATCCACTAAATCATTCCAGTTTATGCTTTCAGCTTTCAGTGACCAGCTTCCATTATTCGTCCATTGAAGATGGGTTTGTTCGATGATTGTATATGACCTTGTTAGTTCTGAATGTGTCTGATAAAGTATATGGGGTCTCAGTGCTTTCCTGGATATTTATTTAATCCTTGTAATCATTATCAATGTTTAAAGACAACAGGTCATCCCGATTGCAACATCAATATTGCTTGCATTTTATTATATAATATTAAATTTCTACATAGATACGTTTTGTTATTGTTAATATTAGAAAAGCCAACTTGTCACCCTATCAAGACTGTCAATCTAGTCTAGTTGTATATAAATAAGAATTAAATTAAATTAAACTGATCTTTAAATCCACATTTTAACTTAAAATATTTCAATTTTAAAAATTTAATGCCAGAAAAAATGTAAACATTCACTAGTCAGACATACAACTACTCATTATTATTAAGTTACCAATACTCGAATACATTCTGTAATATGTGTATACCTAATATGGCATGCGAAATTACTTCAGAAAATTTATATATTTATTATTTAAATTAAAGTAATTTAAGCTACTTTAAATTTCAATAAGATTATTATTACGACACTGCTGAATATAAGGTAGGTAGGTAGTTATAAAATAAATGCCTTACGTCTGTGTAACTGAACTATTATAAGAAACAACACAGTTATGTAATAATCTGTGAAATACAAACCATATTAATTAATATCCGGGTTATTTTTTCATGTATAATTATTTTTTGTAGACCTATTATATATTTATATCACATAATAATTATTATATATATATGGATTGATTGCATACCTATAAGGACATATTTTTGCAGTCCAGACATCAGCTTAAGACCCAATGCCGTACATAAACAATAAACTAGTAAACAATTTGTATAATTGATAATAATTATTGATTTATAGAAATACTCTCTAAGTTATAACTTGGAGCTAATTATTTTTCTCAATGAATAGTTGTTATTTATTGTTTTTAATATTTATCTTAATATTTTAAGATTGAATAAAGATATCTAGTTATAATTATGCTAAATAGCTGATGGTTGGTTATATGTCACGCGTTCAATAATTAATTTTTGAAATTGTATTTTAACGAAATTTATACATCGGCACATGACAATAGGAAAAACCTAAAATCCTTAAAAGACATAAATTTTATGTTGATTTGCAACAAACGTAAAATATAAATCGCTAAAATTATTAAATTGTCAAGATTTGATTTAAAACAAATTGAAATTATAGTGTGACCAAGGGATGCCTATTCAACACCATGGGTGATCTTCCACAGTAAACCATTCTCCCACTCTATAAACTTATAAATTACTGTTTATAATAATACATTAAATAGTCCAAGTATGACATCACGATATTATTTGCTTCCATTTCGAGTTTAGCATCAATGTTTAATGGAATTAACTTCCATTAGTCTTAAATATTCTACAAATTGTTTGCGATTAATTATACAAATGACACATTTTTGAATGTTACGTCCATAACATGTAAGCTACACAAACAACTAACAAAACAGGAGCGGCATCACCACCGACAGGCCAACAACCCCCATCGTGGCGGAATCCCATTAGTAATGCTCCAAGTAGTGTGGCACACGAAGCGCTGTATAATTCCAAATTTTTTTTATAAATTACAAATAATATAAATGACAAATAACAAAAACGCACAGGCTGGGATACAGAGGCGTAGCGAGGGGGGGGATGTTCCCCCGGGCGCACTCACCCGGGGGCGCTGAAATGCCAGGCAAATCTCAGGGTATTCTTGTAAAAATAAGACAAATCAGTGAAATTTCAGGGATTATGATACAGTCAGTTTACAGGACATGTGTCATAAGCGAAAAATGTAAAAATTTTCTCTGCTCGTTTCGCTCGCCATTCAATATACAGTATTATAATTTCACTATATTAAACTTGTATATAATAGATTTGATATAGTTATATACTTTTAGTAAATTGTTTTTTAGATGTTTTTTTTAAATATTATATTCT
>JAUCBJ010002843.1:0-29242 GCA_032718475.1 Nemertoderma westbladi | reverse complement strand
GAAGTGAGGTACCGAGACAACCTACTGGATCAACCAACCGGTCCGGTTCCGGTACTATCTGTGTACGGCTGTACCGTACGTACAGTCAAAAGTCAGAAAGGTACGTCCGGTAATGTCCGGGAACCGATTACTATCGGCACCGACTACCGAAATCGCGGACCAACAACTAAACTTTTCAACCTCCCCCATTCCCATCATTCTACCAATCGCTCTCAACTCTGACGTTTACTGGGCTGTCGGTTGCCTCATCTTCGTCCTCTCTCTTCTCGCCTTCGGAGTTCTTTACTCCCGTCTCTGGCGACCCGAGAACCGCCGTTGGCATGGCGATGTCCCGTGGGATGACCCCCAACTACCGGAGAACCGCCAATATTCGGAGACTCTGTACATGAAGTTATCGCGTCGTTTGCGCCACGGGGAGGGCCGGGTCACCTTGCCGAGTCGGATACGTTCTATGCTGCGCGGCGGGGCTACCTGGAAGGGCGTGCGACTATCTACCGGTAAGATTGAGAGTCGGCAGGGTCGTAAAGGGGACAGTGCGGAAGCGTTAATAGCCCGCGTTGATGCGGGTGCGACAACAACTACAGAGGACGATACAATGTTTACCTGACCCTGACCATTTGTATTATATAGTTAAGGGGTTCTGTATGGGAGGGTATTTATTTGTAGTACAACAGTATTATATACGGTACCGGTATATAGACAGTTAATTGTCGCGGTATCTCTCTGTGTGAGTGTGGCATGAAAGAATCCATATCCGATGAGCCACTATCGATTGACACGATCGAAAGTGAAAAATAAATGTGGCAGCTGGCAGTTATTGATATACCTCTGTGACAGTTATAGTTTCAGTTTCTAATTCTAGGATATATCATTGGCTGTATTACAATTACTGAGATATCTTAGTAGAATTGACAGTATCTGAGATATCTTAGTAGAATTGACAGTAACTGAGATATCTCTGTTACAGTTACATACTGAGTTTAGTTTTTGGATATTTTAGTAACTAAGCGGGTGTCGTATTAGACCCCCGTCTCTACTATTAAAATTAATGAATATTTATAACATTTATATGACAAGCATAATTTGCAGTAATCAGGAAATTAATATTTCCTTCATTGTAGATTTTACAGTTAATTATTTGTATTTTTTGTCACCATTTTTTTATTATTTACTTAGTATTTTAGTTGAACACTACTCATTCTGAAATTATTCGGGTGTTGATTTTTTCCATCAAATTTATAGCTATTGAGTATGGGGCCGTCCAAGTATGACGTCAGCACTTTAGGGGGGGGAGGGGGGTTGGGAAAATCTGATGACGTGCTGATGAGGGGAGGGGAGGGGGTCAGCCAAAATCTGACGTCAGCATGTTCATTTATAGGTGCTAGAAGAGATATAGCAGAAGAGTAAATAGCTTGCCTATTTTAATTGTTCGAAGCCCCCGAAGGCCCGTAGCACGACCTTCTGTTTCAGTTACCAGTCACCATGTTTCAGTGATTAGGACGCGAAAATTTTTTTAATCTGATTTAGGGGGGGGGGGGGGGGGGTCAACGCCTATCTGATGACATCTGATTTAGGGGAGGGAGGGGGTCAACATTTTGGGGAAAAGTGCAGACGTCATACTTGGACGGCCCCTATCTAATTAGTGTGAGCTGAGCTGGGATGGGACACATAGTCGCCCTCTCACGAACATTGGTCTGGGTGTATACTGTATGTATATATATGTAATATGTATAATGTTGTACTAAATATTTTTGTTTGTATTAATAAATATTAGTGGTGCGAACTGAAAGAAAATTTGACTTGTTTCGGTTTCAGTTCTAATAACTATTTATTTCAGTTCCAGTTCTCAAAAATAAATAGTTTCAGCTCCATTTCAGAAATTTTGCAAGTGTCTTGTTAACTTCCATAACAAGCTGGCGTGGCCAATCATTTGGTACCGGTAGTGATCAATCATTTGGTACCGGCACTGATCAATCATTTGATACCGGTAGTGATCAATCATTTGGTACCGGTAGTGATCAATCATTTGGTACCGGCACTGATCAATCATTTGGTACCGGTAGTGAGTGATCAATTCCTTCGACCCTTCTCCAGTGATCACCGCCTTATTGTGGCCAAGGTAAGACTTAGTCTGCGTGCTAGCAGAACAACGAAATCTGCCTTGCCGCGGCATGACTGGTCCTCTCTGTTGCAACAGCCAAGTGTGAGATCCAGCTTCGCACTACAGCTGAGCAACAGGTATGAGGTTCGTGCCTCTGAGGCGGCAGATCACTGTGAGGGCTATACTGCCTTCACAGAAGCAGTTAAGTTAGCAACTGCAGAAACAGTTCCTGTATACCCTCGAAACAGGAAAAGGTCCCCCTGGACTGACAACAAAAATTCAGAAGTGCCGAAATGACCTCTATAAGGGGCAGAAAGAGTCCTGACTCAAACAGACTACAACGGCCAAGAATGCAGTTAAGGCTGCATCTAGGTCCCTGAACAGGCAGTGCTCTGTTAATCTACAGGAGCTAATAACTACTACTACTAGGATCGGCATGCTGCATTGCAGCTGCATTTTTAAGAATGCTGTGCCGGCTTGTCAACAAAATTGCACCGCCACAACTCCCTATCACCCATGACATTTGCTAGATCATCCGCATCTTTAAGGCCAGTGTCCTTTAAGATGCGTCTCAAGAAAGTCATGGGCTGTCCACCATGCTTATTCACTCCATGAGGCTGCCAAAGTACAAGATTATGCACTGGCTGGTCCTCACGGCGAAAGCAATGTCCTGCAAAGCGGAGGCGATTTTGTTCTAGTGTCAAGCTTGGGGGAACCAATGAGACACCTCCAATGTTATATAGTGTCTGGTTGGAGATGTGTGCATTGTACTTGACACAATGAACCCGGCGTAGCATTCTTGTGAATGTGCCATCCAGAGATTTGGTGTCCTCAGCAGTTAGAGCCCAGCATGGACTCCCGTAGAGGAGTACTGGAACTACTGCTGCTCTAAATAATCGGACCTTAAGTTTCCGATTAATTCTCGGTGACTTCCAAATCCTGGAAAGCCTATTCAAGGCTGCCCATGCCTTTCCCTTACGTATTCGAAGGTCCTCACCTGACTTCCGGATCCATGATCCCAGGTAACAGAAGTCGTCCACATGCTCAAGCATACCATCCTTTGAGCTTATGCTCATCCGATCAGAGACTTGCTGAGGACTTTCAAAGTTAACTGTCAGAATTTTGGTCTTTCTGGAGTTAATAAAAAGACCAACACTAGAAGCAGCATGTTCTAATGAGCTGAGGAGCCGTTGGGCTCCCTCTAATGATTCTGAGAGTACTCCTAAGTCATCAGCAAAGTCTAGATCAGTTAGGTACTTGGCAGGATTTCCTCGGCTTCTGGAGCCAGTAGGTGGAGTTATCATCACCCCATCATCATTATGATGATCTAAGGACATGCGTAGAACATAGTCAACCACAATAATGAACAAGAATGGTGCAAGTGTGTCTCCTTGGAGGACGCCCCATAACACTTCAAATGGTTCTGTGTCACCGTCAACAGTAGACACAAATGTTGTCGAACCATCGTATACTGATCTGATTGCTGCAATAATTTCATCAGGAATCCCATATAATGAAAGTATGCTGAACATACGTGAGCGAGAGACTGAATCAAAGGCCTTGAAGAAGTCAACAAAGATAACAGCCAGATGCCTGTCTTTCTTTTTTGATAATTCTTCAATTATCCTTCTAAGTGCCAAAATGGGCTCCATGGTCCCACGACCTTTACGGAACCCATTCTGATTTCCACGGAGCAGTCTCTCAATGGGATCCCTGATGCGATTTAATAGAATCCTATTGTATAGCTTTGCAGCAATCGAGATCAATGAGATTCCCCGAAAAGAACCATAGAGTGTTAGGTTGCCCTTCTTGGGAACTGGCACCAACTTATTTGTTTTCATTTCTTGTGGGACTCTTGTTGTACGGTACATGTCTACTATGATGGGATAGATGAGCTTTAAACACTCAGGTATTTTAAAGACCTCAGGGGGAACACCATCTACTCCACTGGCACGATTGGTCTTAATGCTCTTTGCAGCAGCCTTCACTTCTGCAAAGGAGATATCGCCAATGGGAATATCTGGGAGTACAGACTCAGACACCTTTACTTCTATAAAGTTATCAGGCAATACCCTGTCATTATTGAGGAGCTTTTCAAAGTGGGCTTTCCAACCATTGAGGCGATCGGCTGGTGATTCAGCCTTAACCTTGGTGGTTGGTTGGCTTTTCCGCCCAGTAAGCAGATTGATCGATTTCCATGCCTGGGATGATTGCCTGCTGTCGTCAGCATCATTGATGGCATCAACCTGTTGGTTTATTAGCTCCTGTAGATTAACAGAGTACTGCCTGTTCAGGGACCTAGATGCAGCCTTAACTGCATTCTTGGCCGCTGTAGTCTGTTTGAGTCGGGACTCTTTCTGCGCCTTATGAAGGTCATTTCGGCACTTTTGAATTTTGTTGTCAGTCCAGGGGGCCCTTTTCCTGTTTCGAGGGTATACAGGAACTGTTTCTGCAGCTGCTAACTTAACTGCTTCTGTAAAGGCAGTATAGCCCTCACAGTGATCTGCCGCCTCAGAGGCAAGAGCCTCATACCTGTTGCTCAGCTGTAGTGTGAAGCTGGATCTCACACTTGGCTGTTGCAACAGAGAGGACCAGTCATGCCGCGGCAAGGCAGATTTCGTTGTTCTGCTAGCACGCAGACTAAGTCTTACCTTGGCCACAATAAGGCGGTGATCACTGGAGAAGGGTCGAAGTGTAAATGCATTACAGTCTTGTATAGAGCTCCTGTATTTCCTACGAAACAGAATATGGTCTATCTGGGACTTGTGACCACTGGGTCCACTATGAGTCCATAGCTTTCCAGTTCGCTTCTTGAACTGGGTTCCAGCCGAAAACAATCCATTTCCAGAGATAAAATCCTGAAGATGGACAGAATTTCGGTTAACACTATTGCTATAGACCCAGGGCGATGTAGGTGATTGATGCAGACTTGCATTAAAGTCTCCCAGGAATGTTAAGAATGCATGCTGATCCACTCCATCAGTAGCTGCTTGTAGATTGTGGTAGAAATTTTCCACCTCCTCTACAGGAGCAACACTAGTTGGAGAGTAGCACACAATCAGAACCACCTTAGGAAATTTCTTAGCCAGTCTTCCAGAACATGAGAAGTGGCAACGGATGATGCGGTTAGAGATTTGGTCTATTTTATCCAATGCTGCATGTGCAGTTGGATTCATCAATAGACCAATTCCACCATTGCCACTATCATCTGCTGACGCGAGGGCGAGTCGCCAACCGCCCCCCATGTCCTTAATCAGAACCTCATCAGTCTGTCCAGTCTGCATTCGGTGCTCTTGAACACCCACTGCGCTAAGAGAAAGCTTATCTGCAAAGGCAGTCAGCTCACCTTGTAGCATTGGGGACCCGAGTGTTAGGGTGTTTACTGAGGCTAGTCTAGTGACTTGCCTCAGATTCACCAATGGCTTTGTTGGTCGGGGTGGAACATGAGAGTAGCCTCCAACTCCAGAATCCCTCTCCCCATCACAATCTGGCCTCCCTGGTGACCCAGGGTTTGGACCAGAAAGGTCATCAGGAAAGGGACTCAAAGAATTGTTGGCTGCTCTCTCTCCAGTAGGGGGTGAGACAAGCAGCCGGTCAAGAGTTAACTGACTCCTGTGAGGCCGATTATGTCCGGTAATTCCACTGGCCTCTAGTGGCCGGACCTCCGCATTGCTAATGTAATCCATAGTGGGGGTTGGGGGGTGCTTTTTTGCCGAGTCAGCTCTCGGGGCAAATACCACACCCTGATTTGCCATTCCACAGGGTGGGTGTCGCAATGGAGTCAGATATGAGGCCCATCACCCATATCTACTCTGGCGCACATGACCCACCATTGGCTGTTGCAGCTCATCTGCTGGGTCATGCCCTGTACCCTTGCTGCCAGGTGCAGGTCGCAGTGAAGTGCTCTCAGAGTGGACATGAGAACACTCTACTCCTGACCAGCCATTGGTAGATCACCATCTGCCTGGTCAGGCCATATACCCCTGCAGCCAAGTATATGGGTCCTTAATCCAGGACCAAGGGCGTCCTTATCCCAGAACGAAGGGGGTCCTAGTTACAGGACCAGATTTGCCCTAGTAAAAGGGTCTATGCAGCTACAGGTGGCACCTCCTTTATGCTGCATGGAGGTGGCAAGTTTTCTTGATTAATGACCTAGAATACCAAGCTGGCAAGGGAAGTTGCAGGTTGCCTCTGACGACGAGTAAAGCTAGAAATACTCAGCGTTTATTGGCTACTGGGACTCTATGTTCAAGGAAAAGGCAGTTAATTATTGGCTTCCGACAATTATGGCTTCCGACACACTGACACACACACCTACACACACACAGACTTGGAAAACGACCATAGTATAATTATAACATTTCGCTGATGGCTCGCAGTTTTGACTCGCCCTCCAGAAACACAGTGGAAATTTCTCGCAAATTTAACAATCAAATAGTTTAGGACGCCTTGGTTTTAGTCTTAAATTGTTATTCTAGAACTTGTTTCATCAGGTTACCAGGCAGTACTCTGTTAATCTACAGGAGCTAATAAACCAACAGGTTGATGCCATCAGTGATGCTGACGACAGCAGGCAATCATCCCAGGCATGGAAATCGATCAACTTGCTTACTGGGCGGAAAAGCCAACCAACCACCAAGGTTAAGGCTGAATCACCAGCCGATCGCCTCAATGGTTGGAAGGCCCACTTTGAAAAGCTCCTCAATAATGACAGGGTATTGCCTGATAACTTTATACAAGTAAAAGTGTCTGAGTATGTACTCCCAGATATTCCCATTGGCGATATCTCCTTTGCAGAAGTGAAGGCTGCTGCAATTAAGACCAATTGTGCCAGTGGAGTAGATGGTGTTCCCCCTGAGGTCTTTAAAATACCTGAGAGTTGAAAGCTCATCTATCCCACCATAGTAGACATGTACCGAACAACAAGAGTCCCACAAGAAATGAAAACAAACAAGTTGGTGCCAGTTCCCAAGAAGGGCAACCTAACACTCTATGGTTCTTTTCGGGGAATCTCATTTATCTCGATTGCTGCAAAGCTATACAATAGAATTCTATTAAATCGCATCAGGGATACCATTGAGAGACTGCTCCGTGGAAATCAGAATGGGTTCCGTAAAGGTCGTGGGACCATGGAGCCCATTTTGGCACTTAGAAGGATAATTGAAGAGTAAAGTTGAAACAGAGACCTGTCATTGATCTCTGGATTCTCCGGGCTATTTATTGGTCTCCGGATAGGTCTCTGGCTCCCGGGTATTGAAAACAGACATTTTACCCAGAAATCAGTGATTTGACAGAAATAGATATTTAAAAACAGATCCTGTACAACACAAAATTTGAAATGAAGTTAATTTTTCACAAATTTTTTACAATTAATTAATTCTTTAATTTTTAACTATTTTTCATACACCACTTCAACACAACTATATATTCACTTTTACAATATTTCTATTTCTAATAAATGTACCGATAATCTTCTATTTAATTAATATAAGGTGCGTTTAATTTAAAGTTAAATTAGCACCTAAAGAGGGTTCTTATTTAAGGATAAGGGCGCTTAATTTGAGCACTCATAATGTTTAAAAGTGAAAGAAAGGGCTGATCTCCATTCAATTTGTTATAGGATAGATAATATGACGACCAAATGGAGAGAACGAGCGTAACGGTAACGAAACGAGGCTTGTAAATGGGGCGAGTAGAGTACTATACCTGTGCGTGTACTATGTATTCGTAAATGCCTAAGTTTATAGTACATTGAAATATATGATTTGAACAATTGTAAAATAAGTACCTTTAATTAACAAAGTACCGGTACCTATGGCGCAAAACAAAATTAGGTAACATATTATACTAACAATAACAAAATAAGTACGAATTAATAAACAAATAACCAAATTAATATTAATTAAGCCCCCCAAACTGTAGGTGCGCTTATTTTCTTACAATGGGTAAGGGTTGGAATGGGTTGGATTTACTGTAATTCAATTGATTTGTTGATTTCTTCAAGGCCTTTGATTCAGTCTATCGCTCACGTATGTTCAGCATACTTTCATTATATGGGATTCCTGATGAAATTATTGCAGCAATCAGATCAGTATACGATGGTTCGACAACATTTGTATCTACTATTGACGGTGACAAAGAACCATTTGAAGTGTTATGGGGCGTCCTCCAGGGAGACACTCTTGCACCATTCTTGTTCATTATTGTGGTTGACTATGTTCTACGCATGTCCTTAGATCATCATAATGATGATGGGGTGATGATAACTCCACCTACTGGCTCCAGAAGTCGAGGAAATCCTGCCAAGTACCTAACTGAACTAGACTTTGCTGATGACTTAAGAGTACTCTCAGAATCACTAGAGGGAGCCCAACGGCTCCTCAGCTCATTAGAGCATGCTGCTTCTAGTGTTGGTCTATTTATTAACTCCAAAGACCATAGACCTCCATAGACCAAAATTTTGATAGTTAACTTTGAAAGTCCTCAGGTATCCTCCTGGTATGCTTGAGCATGTGGGCGGCTTCTGTTACCTGGGATCATGGATCCGGAAGTCAGGTGAGGACCTTCGAATACGTAAGGGAAAGACATGGGCAGCCTTGAATAGGCTTTCCAGGATTTGGAAGTCACCGAGAATTAATCGGAAACGTAAGGTCCGATTATTTAGAGCAGCAGTAGTTCCAGTACTCCTCTATGGGAGTCCATGCTGGGCTCTAACTGCTGAGGACACCAAATCTCTGGATGGCACATTCACAAGAAGGCTACGCCGAGTTCATTGTGTCAAGTACAATGCACACATCTCCAATCAGACACTATATAACATTGGAGGTGTCTCATTCGTTCCCCCAAGCTTGACACTAGAACAAAATGGCCTCCGCTTTGCAGGACATTGCTTTCGCCGTGAGGACCAGCCAGTGCATAATCTTGTACTTTGGCAGCCTCATGGAGTGAATAAGCATGGTGGACAGCCCATGACATTCTTGAGACGCATCTTAAAGGACACTGGCCTTGAAGATGCGGATGATCTAGCAAATGTCATGGGTGATAGGGAGTTGTGGCGGCGCAATTTTGTCGACAAGCCGGCACAGAATTCTTAAAAATGCAGCTGCAATGCAGCATGCCGATCGTAGTAGTTAATTAAATGTAATCCCGATCCCGACTTTTTTTGGAAAGTGATCCCGAATTATAAATAGTGGAGTTAGATTTGTTGAATATCCTATGAGCAGTTGCACTGTAGTCATTATGAGTTTGTATGTCAGTAAACCATCAGTAATTAACTTTAAATTAATTTTACCTGCCTAATATTTCAGCAGCTGGAAATAAAGTGATATAAAGTTGCCAATAACCTGTTTCATACTGGACACAGCCACATATATTTAACACTTTTTAAGAAATTTTAATATAATCTCGAGAATCGGGAACTCGAGATTGCAATCCGGTCCCGGAAATTCCGAAAAGTCTGATCCTGTTAAACACCATAGTGTCCTAGACGCAACCTATCTCTAAAAACTCCCGACCATAACCCATAACAATAAATGCGTGCGTATCTGTATACGAACATTACCCGTAGTAACTCCATCGACTATGATATTAATATGTATTCTAGAACAATAAATATCGGCGACTCAGATGAGCCACGCGTGTAGTTACGCTATCAACCTGCCACCTGGGTATGTTCGACATCGCCGACAATAAATTAAACAATGTATTGTGTATATTAGTATGCATTTTATTCACTTTAATAATATTGAACTAAATTACAATGAATAATGAATAACAATTAAAAATAGGTAACATTTAAGGACAACCATTCACTGAGAACTTGACAAAGTGCACCTTGGAGTTAAGTAAAAGTTTATTAATGAAGTTATACTGATTCACAACAAATTGGTACGAATATTCAGTTCAGTGCAATTAATTAATAATTAAATAAAATTTAGTTTAGTGAAATAATAAATATTATTGCTAAACAATTTGTTTTAATTCCGATCCAGTGGGTTTGCTCGTTTTCATATGGCATTATCATTTGTGAGAATCTCATTATTATTTCCAAACTAAAAAACGTAATTTTAGCTATATTTATGCTCTGAAACAGTAAAAATAAAATGAATTATTCAACTACCACTTGAAATCTGTATCGCCGATGTCCTAAAACTCAAAAAAGCGATCTAAATATTAATCACAAATTGATTGAACTGGTGATGTATCAATAACACTTTAATAACTCAAGTAATAAAAATATTATATACCGGTAGTTAGCTTTATGGCATTGCCTTTGTTTAATGTTTATGGCACAAAATAAATGGCTGAACTGACACAAATAACTTGTCTCGCAAACCGACTCCTTTATAGGAGTTAATCCTACTAACAGACACCATAAACACATAATCAACGATTAGCAAGCACTATAATGATTAATATTATATACAATGTACTTATTAATTAAACAGTGCGGGTGGATTGGTGTAGTAGAAACTGAAGAGAGAGGACACATTATTTCACTCGTCAAAATAAATCACGTACAAATATTAGCTGATTTACCTGAGGTAACACGTTACATACAACCAGTCATATCATTTAAGTAAGATATCATGAATATAATATGCGTGAAGTTAAACATGCGAGTGCTAATAAAACTACGACATTAAGTTTGTTTTGACAAAATCACCCATTCTAGAGGATAAATATAATTTGCATTTCATTAATTAAATTGATTAAGTGATATTTAGTTGGTGGTGCTTACGGGGAGTAAACAAAAACAAAGGCGCATTTTATTCTTTGAGACAGGCAATGAAACAAGACATCTCCAATTAATTTTTGATGCGTAACGTGCGCTCATCATTGCACCTCTTACTCAGTAAACATTAAGTGACTAAACCTTGTTTTGTAGAGTGATACAATATCTCATTGTTATAAATAATAATATCGACAAACTTGGACCATAAAAAAAACTATAAAATAATGATGAAAAACAATTGAAATTAAAACATACTAAATGCGTTAAAGGACACATCCTGCATAACAAACACTGTAATAGGGTGTGGTCGTCGTCCGTGTAGTGAGTACAAGGCGGGGCTTTATTTGGTTTTCCACCCAACTAATGGCACACAGTTTGGCTAGGATTACGTAAATAACCACGTCATTATAATCTGATATTAAGACCAAGTTAAAAGCAATTACTACACCAAGTGCAAGCTTTATAGAAACCATTAATAAACCGACTGAGGCCTTGTAGGGTAGATGTTGTTGTCTCATCTAATAGATGTCAGGATTTCGAGCACACCGTGGCAACCAATACAAAAGACCGACCCGCCCTCGCGCAAAGACGCTTTCACTGACAATGTCATTACAAATATATTCACTGGGTATATACTGATTGGGAGGGTTTTGTATCCAAATGTCACAATAGAATGATCGTTAAATTCGTTTTAATTTCGTAACGCAAGTCTTGTACTTAACGTAACTTTGACGTGGAGGCGGAGATGTCAAGTTTGGGAGAACACTTTACATAGCATTCCACCCCGCACACTAATAACAATAAGTAAGTATACAAGGCCAATTATGTACAATAAGAGAGAGCTCGGTACACATATTTAAATATTACTGCACCCAATATTTGCACTGAAAAAGTAATTAATCTCGATTAACCTAAGCGATCTTCAGTTACTATTGAATCGAATTGTGATTTTCGGTGTGAATTCTGAATATATAAACACAAAAGTTACAAACTGTCAGAGTTTTAATCTAACGAATACAATCTCGACAGGGTGATGGCAGAGGGTTAATTTTTAATTAATTATTGATGTACAATAAAGATTATGTCTAAAAAATGTCATAATTTATTGCATATTACTGTATTACAGCACCAAAAGGTGCAGACTTTTCGTGAAATATATACAATTATATATATTACAATCTATTACCGGTATATATATAACTGCGTGAAGTAACTGAAGTAAAATAAACTCAGTATAATCGAGATCAAGGGGACTAAAAATTAAGTAAAAAATAAATAAAAATAACTAAGTCGTAATGACATAAGTAATGATATATGCAGATGGACTATGTTAAGGTATAAATATATTGCAGCCTGGATGATAGTTAAGTTAAGTTATTGTATTATATCAATGGGTATTTCATCGGCGGGACACATGGAGGCGTGGGTAGACATTCATATAATTAATAGTTAACATTGACAGTTTATTTGATAACGAAGAGACACTGCAATATAAAACAACTGTAATTAGAATGACATAGAATACTTATTGGGTAAGTTACTCCCCGGAGAACTAAAAAGATAAAAATTCAAAAATCAAAACGTGCGACTGTTGCAGTGATTGATGAAGGCGATATCTTTAATTGGGACTCCGTTTTCTGGCACACTATGCTGCAGTACAGCACAGTTTCATATCGGTAAGTAAATAATTGTAAAACTTAGCGGAAAGTCTTCAACGATCACACCTGCCTGGATGGGAATTTGCTAAATTCCTGTCATCGGCGAAATGCCATTTTCAACAAATATATTTATTCGACATACTGTACAGTATGTCTCAGAATAGAGTAACCAATCAGCATTCAGATTCAGACCGTATATAAGGCTCAACTATCAGACTTTCCGATTCATTCTGTATTCTATTTCAATCACAACATTTTTCCCACAAATTTGGTTATAATGAATCGGAAAGTCTGATAGTTGAGCCTTATATACGGTCTGAATCTGAATGCTGATTGGTTACTCTATTCTGAGACATACTGTACAGTATGTCGAATAAATATATTTGTTGAAAATGGCATTTCGCCGATGACAGTCCCCCCTACAATTTATGTCGTAACATTTCGCCACGTAGTTCAATCCAATTTATAGCGAAAATGTTCGCCATAAATTGTAGGGGGGACTGTCATCGGCGAAATGCCATTTTCAACAAATATATTTATTCGACATACTGTACAGTATGTCTCAGAATAGAGTAACCAATCAGCATTCAGATTCAGACCGTATATAAGGCTCAACTATCAGACTTTCCGATTCATTCTGTATTCTATTTCAATCACAACATTTTTCCCACAAATTTGGTTATTACTTTTTCTGCCTTTTTCCGCTTTCCTACTTCAGTACTCCTTCATTCAGAATTCAGCCCTTTCTTTTACATTCAGACATTGCAGCCTTAATAGATCTTTACTTTAGATACCGGTAATTAATTAGTACATTTCCAATAAAATGCAAGATGACACCACCACTGTCTTTAACCTTTTCCATCAGTCCATGCAGACAGAATTAGCGATCAACCAAATAGAACATAGTTTAGCGGCGTAGACTATTGTTCTCAATAGAATTAGAATGCAGATACAGTATTTCACATATTTCAGTTTATCATCAGATTACTCAGTTCAGTAGTTCCGCCGCGAACAATTCCCATATGAGCACTTTAACTTCGGCTCTGAACCCATTGTTTCTTTGTAACTGCGGATTGCGCACCAGTGAACAAACCTGTGTTGTTCTGTAACTGGCGTTATTTAGTGCGGATTGTGCACCAGTGAACCAACATTTCTGTGCAGTTCCTAAACTGCGAATTGTGCACCGGTGCTCAACAATTTTATTTCTGCTAATTACATTATAAATGTTCGACTTACCTTAAAACTAATATATTTCGCGGACGCACTATCAACTTATTTGCACATTTACAACACAACACATGATTTCTTTTCATTAAAAGGGTTGTCTTTAGCTGCGACACCAACAAGGAGACCATCGGTAGGGGCGTGCTGCTGGCAATAATCGATCAGGCTGGAAAAATATATAAAATATTATTAGGGCCTGTCTAGGCCTATACTGATAAAATTGAACTTAGCTACCAGTTGCTGTTGCAGTGCTTGACAAGAAGCTATCAAGTTAGCAGAAGCTGTTAGGGGTACTACATTGTTGGTGGCCTTTACCTTTTACTCTTCCACTTTCGCTACGGAATATCTTATAATTTATTAAACCATAGGTTCATGATCAAAAAAAATTTGCGGATCTCATAATTCTCCATTCATCATTCTCAGTAGGTAAAGGTAACTGAACCGTTACTGTATTATCATTGCCACTATTTTAAAGACTCAGTGACAGCAGTAGTGCGGTGTGTTATGTTATTAAATACAGTTGTTGCAGTCCTTAGCCTAATCACTCCTCTACACGATTTGGAAACATTCTATATTACATACCGGCACATCTCTTGATATCTGCATGATTCGCAAACGTTTCTTGCTCGTTTGTTTTGTATTTATCTGTTCAGCTGTACTCTTTCTGTCTTTTTGCACTTTTTTTGACATATTTTAGAACTTTAAGCCCCTATTGACAAATTGTACTCCTAAATAAGAACTATTAGGCCTACTGTATTATATTGTACGTTTTTAATATTTATTCTGAAATTTAGTGCAGTACCGTCAACACCCGAATGTGGGCATACCTTTTAAAAAACAAAACATTTTACATCATAATTTTAAGGGAAGTATCACGAAGAATAATTAAATGAAAGTTTTATATCTAATCTTCACATTCACAATAAGTATTTAACAATTTATTCTATTTCAGTTTTTTGCACATTTTTTAAAAATTTAAAAAAGTGCCCAATTTAAGGTAAAAAAACAGTTCTACCCCAAAGTGGGCATTTTAACGGACCCTTCAATAGACTTTTTAAAACATAAATTAACTTGGTTTTTGCTCTAACATACCCCTTATGTGGGCACCATTGGAAATTAAATTAAAAAAAAGCTATTCAAACAGGGCGAAAAAAGTAACCAAAAACAATGTATTGGTGAAAAATACAAGCGCTACAAATATGCTAAAAAATCTGTAAAATTTGATGAACTATTTTTTGGATGCAGTGCCTTTATTGAATGCGAATGCAAAATTTTGTCAAAATGCTTTGAAAATCAAACAAAACAACAAACTGACTAATACATAAAACATAACTACCATAGGCATCATACCATGGGGCATAAAATGACATAAGGCAATCAAGGCATAGCCATGTCAGTATAGAATTAGTAAAACGATCGTAACATGATCGTTATGCAAACTGATTTGAACTTGCCCTTGCTATTATGTCCTTGCTAATGCCATGCCCATATTCTGATATTAGGGAAATAAATTGGAAAAAGCATGCCTACCTAAGGTTAATATTTTAATAGTACCCAAAACGTACCCAAAAAGTGGGCACACAAACTTTACAGATTATTCTACATTTTAAAGATAAAAAGTCTGATGTAATTTTCAATATTGAAACCATTAGCATCTAAATAGATTGTAATGGTGTACTTGCTGACTTGGTTTGTGTTTGATTAATAAATAATGCTTGTAAGAAAATGTTAGTAAATCGTCGCTCGTACTTTCAGGCGACGATTTCGTGGTAGGCCTACCTCTGAAAGATTCACCAGTTAAAATATTACAGCAGTTTTAAAAAGTTGGTGCCCACTTTCGGGAATGCCCACATTCGGGTGTAGACGATAGTCCAGTAGTGGACAGGTAATTAATTATCAATTTTAATATTTAGTTTAAATTTTTTAAAGGTATCTGGGTATACTGCAGTACTGGTGTATCTGTATATAAGCATATACTGATATCAGCGTTTAAAATTTAGAAGTCGTTTTGTATCATTAGTGGACTAGGCCTACTGCCTACTGTCTGACCGTAGAAAGCTTGCTGGCTTGTCAGCTTGTGTTGAATTTTGCAAAATGTAGTCTGGCACTGGCTGACTGGCAGTGCAGCAGTAGCATTACACATTAGCATAGCTAAGCAAGCGTGTGAGGCTACGCTGAGCGAGCATATCTCATCTGACAGTCTGATACACCGGTACTAACTACTAAATACTAATATACTGTATACTGGCAGACTGGTAGCGTTAGCAGTCTGGCAGTATTTCCTTATATGGTATAGCAGTATAGCGGGCCGTTAGGACTCTTAGGACTGTAGGATGGCAGATAGGTAGGGTAATCTGGGGTAATTCCGGCCATGGGGTAATTCCGGACATCCGGGAAATTCCGGACAAAAACAGCTTATGATTATTAGATTAAGCTATTATAGTACTGGTACCGGTAGTGGTACTGTAGATTTATAGTAGATTTAGGCATATAGCGGGTAGCCTGTGCTGTGCAGTGCACTGTGCAGTCATAAATAATTAATATACAGTGAAACTGTCACTGTGATACCATTCTGCTACAAGTGTCAGAGTGTGTAAACTACTAAAATTACTTAGGCCCATATTCATTCATGTATCAGTATCAGTGCGGCAGTGTTTGCAAATTCACTTGGCCTAATTGCTAATTGCCTAATATTAATTTAAACAATTACCAGTTTAATACCAGTCTGCCAGTAGGCCTATTATTGCTATTAATAATTGAAATGCCACGCAATTACATACGAAAGAAACCTCCCCGATCATATTCCAAGGATGACCTAGACTTACTGACTTAGCAGTCCAACGTTATAGGAGTAAAGAGGAAGGGTTATGTTTAAGGGAACTTTCTTTAGAGACAGGAATTCCTAAAAGCACTTTAAGTGAATGGAATAAGAATGAATGGAAGGGAACTCAAAAGAGACCTACAAAAAAAAGGTAGAAGTGAACATTTTGGAGCAGGTCGCCCAACCGAATTACATCGGGATATAGAGGAGTAGGCCTACTTAGTTTCTGCCCCTTTGTTTCTTGGGCGATCTAGCCAAATCTTTTGGCAATTTTTTTCTATTTTTAAAGTGTTTTGTTGATTTTTTTAAAAAGTTTTGAAGCTGTTCCTGTCAGCCTGTACTGTAACTGATTAAAACCTTTCATTAATAGTAATTTGATTCTTACTGTCTTATGCTGCTACCAGTATAGGCCTATACTTAATTGCGCTATTTTTGCTGTTATAGTTTTTTTTTTATTGTTCTTGTGTTTAGTTATTTTTTTAAAACTCCAAAAAGTCCGGAATTACCCCATAGGTTATTGGTCGAGGGGTACGGTAAATCCAATTTCCATTGAAAATAATTCCTGTCCGGACACCTTGCAGCCTTGACAATAAAAAAAATATTGAGCCGGCACAGGCTGACAGGGCTGGCTCTAATTTCCAGATACAATGATTCATGTAATGACATAGCCCAGTAGCCAGATAGCCTAATGTATATGATGTACAATAATTTTCCATCTTACTTCAAAATTTTAGTTGGTGGGGTGTGAAAAATTAAAATTTTGTCCGGAATTACCCCAGTATACCCTACTGAGATAATACCGGTAACTAGCAGACTAGCAGATTGTTCTGGTAGGCCTACCGCATTCGCATACCGTCCGCGGTCCGGTAGGTAGGCCTACCGCTGTACCGGACCGGTACTTCTGTCAGTCTGTACTTACTCTGCTGACGCCTGAGAAACTTTAATCCGTTCTGTATTAGCTTCTTGACGAAGCTGATCGATTTGTTTCTTCATAGCTTGAGATGTCGACATTCTTACTGCGCTTGTATTCTGCACTCTTGCGTTCTAGGGATAGCCTATACCTGTCTGCCTGTATGCTGCTGATGACAGATGGCCTAGAGCTGTAGAGACACAGATGACAGTCTGAATGTAGAATGCAGTCTGAGCACCCTTTCAGTATTTAGATTTATACTGCTGTACTGTGTACTGCAGTAATGCTGTAATGAGAGAATGACAGGAGCGATATGTAGATGCATGGCCTACTATACGATACGGCCTGTTGTCGATTTGGCCTCAAAAAAAGAGGCCAGTTTTTTTTTCTTTAAATTTTTTGTAGTAGCTAGTTCTTATTACTATTTGTATAGAAAATGTTCCAGAACATGTTAGCTATTCATTTTAAGAAAAAATCACGTTCTAGAACGAATATTTTTTGTTCAAGAACATTTTTTAGAAAAAATCTAGATTCTATTTAAAACGCATGGAATCGTTTTAAAACGTGTTTAAAATCAATAAAAAAAATTTTTCTTTTCAAGAAATTTTATTCACAATATTTTTTTTCACTATTTTTTTTTTATTGATTTTAAACACGTTTTAAAACGATTCCATGCGTTTTAAAAAGAATTCAGATTTTTTTCTAAAAAATGTTCTAGAACAAAAAGTATTTGTTCTAGAACATAACTTTTTTAAAAATGAATAGCTAACTTGTTCTGGAACATTTTCTATACAAATAGTAATACGAACTAGCTACTACAAAATATTTATAGAGGGAAGTAGGTTGTCGGAATCAGTGTTGAAATTACTAGCTAAACCTACCTAAAAGTCCTACCTAACCCGTCCGTGTGAGTCAAGTATGTCTGTGTGAGTCGAGTGTATCCGTGTGAGTCAAGTGTGTCCGTGTGAATCAAGTGTGTCCGTGTGAGTCGAGTGTGTCCGTGTGAGTCGAGTGTCTCAGTGTGAGTCAAGTATGTCTTTGTGAGTCGAGTGTCTCCGTGTTAGTCAAGTCTGTCCGTGTGAGTCAAGTGTGTCCGTGTGAGTCAAGTGTGTCCGTGTGAGTCAAGTGTGTCCGTGTGAGTCAAGTGTGTCCGTGTGAGTCAAGTGTGTCCGTGTGAGACAAGTGTGTCCCTGTGAGTCAAGTGTGTCCGTGTGAGTCAAGTGTGTCCGTGTGAGTCAAGTGTGTCCGTGTGAGTCAAGTGTGTCCGTGTGCGTCAAGTGTGTGTCAAGTGTGTCCGTGTGAGTCAAGTGTGTCCGTGTGAGTCAAGTGTGTCGTGTGAATCAAGTGTGTCCGTGTGAGTAGAGTGTGTCCGTGTGAATCAAGTGTGTCCGTGTGCGTCAAGTGTATCCGTGTGTGTCAAGTGTGTCCGTGTGAGTCAAGTGTGTCCGTGTGAGTCAAGTGTATCCGTGTGAGTCAAGTATCGATTTTAAAGCGTTTTAAAAAAGTGTCGTTTGCGAAATTGCTCATCTCCTATCATCACCATTCTTCACATTAACCTCGCTTTATAGATATCATTGGAAAGCTTGCGTTCCAAGGATTCCAAATATGTAGCAATATCTGAATTTCGTTGAGAAACAGCTGAGATATAGGCGTTCAAAGATTGCAAGAATTATTGTTCGCTGAAGGCCATTTATTCTATTTAATAAATACACAATATTCTTGAACAATTTGTTTATGTATGATTAGCAACGCAATATAGATATTGTATAGGAATACAATATCCAATACAATAGAGTTAATAATTCGCTGAAGGTTTTATTTCCGTATATTAACTCTATAACATTGCAATATTAATAGGCTATTTTGACCTTTAACTACTTAACCTGTATTATTTGATATTATATTGAACATTACTAGAAAGGCATTTCCTAAAGGAAATGCAACCACGAATCTAAGGAAAATTAAACAAACGGCCACACTTTGGTTTGTTGCTTAGCCTAGTTTAGTAGCATTTGTCAATAATTGGAAATGTTGGTTTAACCTTTGATAAAAGATTTAGTCCAGATTGTGGTTCAGATAACACTTTCCGAGTTTCAGAAAATATTGTAGTTTATGTCCAAATTACCGATTTTCTATCAAAATGCATCTGTTTGCAGTGGTTGTCATGGAAACTGAAAAATAGAACAATGTAATTCGTATGCAGAATAAGTCATATAGTGGGGGTAGGTGTTGGTCCCAAGTCATAATACTATTAACTTGTGCTTCAAATTATCATTTTATAAATTTTAACATCTGTTTAGTCTTGTTGCTATGGTAACTGGATTTTCTAATTAACCTCGAACGGCTTGGATATGGACCTTATATGAGTTGCAAAACCCCACGTTTATATATATTACAGTTTTGCTACAAATAGAGTTATGAATATAGACTTGAATAAACTACAGTTACCATGGTAACTATATATTTCTGGAATGATTTGATTTCACTAAAAGTTCTAACTAGTGGTCCAGATAACACATTCCCAGTTTCGTAACATTTTATTGCGAAGTCCATATCTAAATGAGTAATTTTTGTATAAAAACATCTGTTTTCATCGGTTGTCATGGTAACTGCAAAATAGAACAATCAAATTCGGACGCAGAATAAGTTATATAGTGGGGGTAGGGGTTGCTCCCAAGTCATAACACCTTGCCCTTAGGCCTCAAATTAACATTTTATAAATTTTAACATCTGTTAAGCCCGGTTGCCAAGGTAACTGGATTTTCTATTTAACCTCAATCGGCTCTGCTATGGACCTTATAGTTGAGTTGAGAAAACCCAAGTTTATATCTATTATAGTTTTCCTACAAATAGAGTTATAAATATTGACTTGAAATACATAGACTTTTTTCTAAGTCCGTTGCCATGGAAACCAGATTTTTCCTGGATGTGAGACCCAGCCCAAAAGATGCGCCTCGCCGAGTAGTATATACATGCAAAATTTCAGGGTACTTTTAAAGGCTAGTTTTTTCGCCTATCAAAAAACCCCAAATCTGCCTCACACAAGTAAAATAGCCCACTATGAATAGACCATCTCAGCTAAGGAAAATCTTTCTTAGCGAAAGTAGTTGATTTTCCTTAGCTTCGTGGATGCACTAATCGCGATGGATAGGACCACCACGAAACGCACCAATAGTACTAGAAAGGCATTTCCTAAAGGAAATGCAACCACGAAGCTAAGGAAAATTAAACAAAGGGCCATAATTTGGTTTGTTGCTTAGCCTAGTTTAGTAGCATTTGCCAATAAATAACTTATATTCCCATGGAAACTAGAATTCTCTGGAACTGTTGGTTTTACCTTTGAAAAAAGATTCAGTCCAGATTGTGGTTCAGATAACACATACCAAGTTTCAGAAAATATTGTAGTTTATGTCCAAATTACCGATTTTCTACGAGAAAGGCATTTCCTAAAGGAAATGCAACCACGAAGCTAAGGAAAATTAAACAAACGGCCACACTTTGGTTCGTTGCTTAGCCTCGCTTAGTAGCAATTGTCAATAATTAACTTCTATTCCCATGGAAACTAGAGTTCTCTGGAACTGTTGCTTTAACCTTTGAAAAAAAATTCAGTACAGATTGTGGTTCAGATAACACATATACTGAGTTTCAGAAAATATTGTAGTTTATGTCCAGATTACCGATTTTCTATCAAATTGCATCTGTTTGCAGTGGTTGTCATGGAAACTGAAAAATAGAACAATGTAATTCGGATGCAGAATAAGTCATATTGTGGGGGTAGGGGTTAGTCCCAAGTCATAATACTATTAACTTGTGCTTCAAATTATCATTTTATAAATTTTAACATCTGTTTAGACTTGTTGCTATGGTAACTGTATTTTCTAATTAACCTCAAACGGCTTGGATATGGATCTTATAGATGAGTTGCAAAACCCCAAGTTTATATATATTACAGTTTTGCTACAAATAGAGTTATCAATATAGATTTGAATGATATAGAGTTTAATAAACTACAGTTACCATGGTAACTAAATTTCTGGAATAATTTAAGTTTCACTAAAAGTTCCAACTCGTGGTCCAGATAACACATACCCAGTTTTGTAAAATTTTATCGTGAAGTCTATGTCCAAATGAATAAGTTTTGAATAAAAACATCTGTTTTCAGAGGTTGTCATGGTAACTGAAAAATAGAACAATGTAATTCGGATGCAGAATAAGTTATATAGTGGGGGTAGGGGTTGGTCCCAAGTCATAACACCTTAACCTTAGGCTTCAAATTAACATTTTATAAATTTTTACATCTGTCTAGCCCGGTTGCCAAGGTAACTGGATTTTCTATTTAACCTCAATCGGCTCTGCTATGGACCTTATAGTTGTGTTGAGAAACCCCAAGTTTATATCTATTATAGTTTTCCTACAAATAGAGTTTTAAATATTGACTTGAAATACATAGACTTTTTTCTAAGTCCGTTGCCATGGAAACCAGATTTTTCCTGGATATGAGACCCAGCCCAAAAGATGCGCCTCGACGAGTAGTATATACATGCAAAATTTCAGGGTACTTTTAAAGGCTAGTTTTTTCACCTATCAAAAAAAACCAAATCTGCCTCACACAAGTAAAATAGCCCACTATGAATAGACCATCTCAGCTAAGGAAAATCTTTCTTAGCGAAAGTAGTTGATTTTCCTTAGCTTCGTGGATCATAATGCATCTGTTTGCAGTGGTTGTCATGGAAACTGAAAAATAGAACAATGTAATTCGGATGCAGAATAAGTCATATAATGGGGGTAGGTCTTGGTCCCAAGTCATAATACTATTAACTTGTGTTTCAAATTATCATTTTAGAAATTTTAACATCTGTTTAGTCTTGTTGCTATGGTAATTGGATTGTGTAATTAACCTCGAATGGATTGTATATGGACCTTACAGATGACTTGCAAAAACCCAAATTTATATTTATTACAAATAATTTGCTGCAAATAGAGTATTGAATTTAGACTTGAATGATATCGACTTTAATAAACTCCAGTTACCATGGTAACAAGATATTTATGGAATGTTTTAGGTTTTACTAAAAGTTTCAACTAGTGGTCCAGATAACACATATCCAATTTCGTAAAAATTTTTTTTCGTAAAATGAGTTATTTTTGTATAAAAACATCTGTTTTCAGCGGTTGTCATGGTAACTGCAAAATTAAACAATGAAATTCGGACGCAGAATAAGTCATATAGTGGGGGTAGGGGTTGGTCCCAAGACATAACACATTAACCTTAGGCTTCAAATTAACATTTTATAAATTTTAACATCTGTTTAGCCCGGTTGCCAAGGTAACTGGAATTTCTATTTAACCTCAATCGGCTCTGCTATGGACCTTATAGTTGAGTTGAGAAATCCCAAGTTTATATGTATTATAGTTTTCCTACAAATAGAGTTATAAATATTGACTTGAAATACATAGACTTTTTTCTAAGTCCGTTGCCATGGAAACCAGATTTTTCCTGAATATGAGACCCATCCCACACGACGCGCCTCGATGAGTAGTACATACATGCAAAATTTCAGGGTACTTTTAAAGGCTAGTTTTTTCCCCGACCAAAAAACACTAAATCTGCTCCATACAAGTAAAATAGCCCACTATGAATAGACCATCTCAGCTAAGGAAAATCTTTCTTAGCGAAAGTAGTTGATTTTCCTTAGCTTCGTGGACCCGCTACTCTGACGCCGTCTGCGCAATGGGTGCGGGAGGCGGAAATCGAAGACAGAGTACGAGAAAGGCATTTCCTAAAGGAAATGCAACCACGAAGCTAAGGAAAATTAAACAAACGGCCACACTTTGGTTCGTTGCTTATAGCCTAGTTTAGTAGCAATTGCCAATAATTTACTTCTATTCCCATGGAAACTAGAGTTCTCTGGAACTGTGGGTTTTACCTTTGAAAAAAGATTCAGTCCAGATTGTGGTTCAGATTATAACACATATACCGAGTTTCAGAAAATATTGTAGTTTATGTCCAAATTACCGATTTTCTATCAAAATGCATCTGTTTGCAGTGGTTGTCATGGAAACTGAAAAATATAATAATGTAATTCGGATGCAGAATAAGTCATATAGTGGGGGTAGGTCTTGGTCCCAAGTCATAATACTATTAACTTGTGCTTCAAATTATCATTTTATAAATAGTAACATCTGTTTAGTCTTGTTGCTATGGTAACTGTACTTTCTAATTAACCTTAAACGGCTTGGATGGATATGGAAATTATAGATGAGTTACAAAACCCCAAGTTTATATATATTACAGTTTTGCTAGAAATAGAGTTATCAATATAGACTTGAATGATATAGAGTTTAATAAACTACAGTTACCATGGTAACTAAATTTCTGGAATGATTTAAGTTTCACTAAAAGTTCCAACTAGTGGTGCAGATAACACATACCCAGTTTTGTAAAATTTTATCGCGAAGTCTATGTCCAAATGAATAATTTTTGTATAAAAACATCTGTTTTCGGCTGTTGTCATGGTAACTGAAAAATAGAACAATGTAATTCGGATGCAGAATAAGTTATATAGTGGGGGTAGGGGTTGGTCTCAAGTCATAACACCTTGCCCTTAGGCCTCAAATTATCATTTTATAAATTTTAACATCTGTTTATCCCGGTTGCCAACGTAACTGGATTTTCTATTTAGCCTCAATCGGATCTGCTATGGACCTTATAGTTGTGTTGCAAAACCCCAAGTTTAAATCTATTATAGTTTTCCTACAAATAGAGTTATAAATATTGACTTGAAATACATAGACTTTTTTTGAAGTCCGTTGCCATGGAAACCAGATTTTTCCTGGATATGAGACCCGGCCCAAAAGATGCGCCTCGCCGAGTAGTATATACATGCAAAATTTCAGGGTACTTTTAAAGGCTAGTTTTTTCGCCTATCAAAAAACCCCAAATCTGCCTCACACAAGTAAAATAGCCCACTATGAATAGACCATCTCAGCTAAGGAAAATCTTTCTTAGCGAAAGTAGTTGATTTTCCTTAGCTTCGTGGATAAACTCAAACACCACCCAATCAACCGGCGCTGTAAAGCAGAAACATAAAGGAGACAAGCAGTCGTCACCTCTCTTGAACTCTCAGCCTGCAACACCGCCACCAACACTCCAACCCGTCACCTCTCAACAGAACGGGGGTGGTATAAGTCGCCCGGATGGCTACGAGGAATTCGAGGTCGAATGCTCCGGCAAAAACTGCACAATCTCCATGATATGCATCACGACCCACGGTACAGACTTTGGAGAGGTGGACTTCTACTGTGGCAGGTGCACGAGAAGCCAACATTCCCGAATGTCCCAGCATTTAACTGAAAACGAATTGACATTAGAAAACAAAATCAAAGCACAAAACTACCACCTATCACAGCTAAACGAAAGCGTAATAAAGAATGAGGAACTCATTCAATCGCTTCGACGTGAACTTCAGGCCCACGTTGACCTGACTGAAGTCAGAACAACCAATCTGAATCAGGACATCGCCCGACTTCAACTGACGAACGATCCCGGAGTCTCGAGGGGTGACGAGCGAATAAATGACGATACGGATGACGGTGAATGGCTTTCTGCCAACCCCCGCAATCGACACCGCAACAGCAATGCACAGATGCAACCTTCCAATGTAGCGCTCCTCGCTCGCCAGTTGAAGGACGAGGAAACCGAACAGAACAGACGGAGGAACAACCTCGTAATTAAGGGTTCCTCTAAATCAAACGATGATCCTAAACAAACTGTAATCGACATTGCTGCATCGCTGAACATACAACTAGCAGAGGAAGAATTCTCCACTAGAATCACAGCAAAGCGGGGGAATAACAGCGGTTCGTCTAATCAAATAATAGTAATTACCCTATCTCCCGAGAAAAGGGTGGCTCTACTGCGCAAAGCCCGTGATCTGCGCCAATGTGCTCGTCACAGCCACATATACATATCACAGGACCTTACACCAGAGGAAAGTAAACTCCAATACCAATTACGCCAGGAGCGTCGGGCATTGAGTCAACAACAACCAGACAAAACATGGATTATCTACCGTGGACAAATTAGAGACGCTGCAACACTAAACCAACGCCCTGAACACCCCGGTCGTGCTCATGAACAACTATCTACTGATGTATCCAACACTCAGCCCTCCCGTACTTTCTATCGCTCAAACACAAGCTCAACAGCTTCCCCTCCATCAGGGAATATAGCAGAGCAACTCGATTGACTGGCAATTCCTCCTGCTCCAGTGAACTGTGCCGTCTACTCCCTGCACGGCGCTGATGCCGTCAATGCCCTGCCCACCTCCCCCCGAGGGGGTGCAGTCGACGCCCTGCCCCCCTCCTCCCGAGGTGTTACCGTCAACGCCCCGCCCCCCTCCTCCCGAGGGGGCGCCGTCAACGCCCTACCCCCCTCCTCCCGAGGGGGCGCCGTCAACGCCCTGCCCCCCTCCTCCCAAGGGGGCGCCGTCAACGCTCTGCCCGCCTACTCCCGAAGGGGTGCCGTCAACCCTCTGCCCCCCTGCCCCCATGGGGGTGCTGTCAATGCTCTGCCCCCTCCTCCCGAGGGGTTCACATCAACCCTCTGCCCCCCTCCTCCCGAGGGGGTCACGTCAACCCTCTGCCACCCTCCCCCAAGGGGGCGCCGTCAACGCCCTGCCCTCCTCCCCCAGATGGAGCGCCGTCAACCCTCTGCCCCCCTCCCGCAGAGCTTTCAACACAACACCTGGCCGTGCCCGGCTCCCCTTTGGTCCATGTCTTTGACATGTCCACAGCCTACACCCCGGCTCCTACGATTCTATGGCAACCCATTAACAAACCTCAATTTTCAGTATTCAACAAGCGCGGGATACACATAGCCCACCAAAATATTCAGAGCCTAAAACCAAAAATCGGCGAACTGCAAATTATATTAAACCAAGGCATCATTCAGGTGCTCTGTCTATCTGAAACTTGGCTAGACGAAACTATCCCTAATGGCGAACTCGCAATCAATGGCTACATATTAGAGAGGAATGACCGCAACAGGAATGGTGGGGGAGTTGCGGTATACATCGCAGAAAAACTAGGTTACTCAAGACTCATACAAAAGGATGACACACAACTGGAAGCTCTCATGTTTACACTTCATCTGCCATCAACCAAACCGATACTAATTTGTGTTGCTTACAATCCCCACTCTGCTTTTTCACCACACTTCTTCCCAGACCTGGAGAACTTTCTGGGGGACACATCATCATTCAATGAAGTTTATGTTTTGGGAGATACGAATGCTGACACCACCATGCTCAATAGCGAAACAAAGAAGACACCATCAATGAAACCACGAACAAAGTTGCACTACTCGGACCCTGCATATCACTTACTATCCTTCTGCCGTTCAATGTCGCTAAAACAACTGATCAATGAGCCTACGAGAGTTACTGAAACAACATCAACAACTATCGATCATGTGTTCATATCGACAGATAATATCATCAGCAATTCTGGCGTGATACACTGCGGTCTTAGTGATCATCACATGGTATATGTAACGAGGAAGAAGGTCAAGGCAGCCAAAGACGGCCATACATACAGGAAATGCCGCTCATACAAGTCATATACCAAAGAGGCTGTGTTAGAGAGGTTGCAAGCTGACACACAGCTGCACAAAATCACCTCAATATCGGATGTAAATAGAGCAGCCACACTCTTAACCAATGTGCTGCAAGATAACCTAAACACACTAGCCCCAATGCATACTAAACGTGTACGGACCAATGCAGAACCATGGGTTACACCCAGTATTCTACAACTGATATCTGCAAAACACAAGTCAATGCAGGCTTATGAAAGAAACAAAAACCAGGTAACGCTTACACACTATAAGGAAATCCGCAATGCAACAACTGCTGCTATATCTTGCGCAAAGAAAAACTACATTAAGGAAAAAATACAGACATACAAAACAGACTCAAAAAAACTATGGAAGGAATTGAAAAGCCTTGGCACTCCCAGCAACCAAACATTGCATACAATAACAAGTATCAAAACAGGTGAAAGTATAGTCAGTGATCCACTGAGAATAGCAGAGGATTTCAACGTATATTTCTCTACAATCGCATCAGAACTGGTAAAACGTCTGCCTCAAGGTACAGGAGAATTTAATCTGGCAGCAACAGACAGATATTATCGGTCGCAGGGTGTCCCCCTGGACACTTTTGAGATACGAAAAGTAAACATCACGGATGTAGCAGAGATCTTGGATGGGCTGGCAGAAAATAAAAGTCCCGGCATCGATGGCCTAACCCCAATGTATCTACGTGACTCCAGCATTGCTATAGTGGAAGCTCTAACACACGTTATCAATCTGTCGATATCAACAGCCATATTCCCATCGATATATAAAACTGCAAAGGTGACACCAATCTACAAAAAAGAATGTAGACTTACCAAGGGTAACTTCCGCCCAGTCTCACTCTTATCAATCCTGTCAAAGGTTCTAGAACGTATAGTATTTATACAGTTTGTTGCATACCTTGTCGAGTACAAGATTGTAGACCCCCTTAAATCTGGCTTCCGAAAGGGCTTCTCTGTACACACATGTCTACTGTTCCTGAATGACGTCATCAAAACATCTGCAGACAATGGCATGGTGACTGGGGTTATACTAATAGACCTTCGCAAAGCATTTGACACCGTCAGCCATGAAATCCTTCTAAAAAAGCTATCACTAATAGGCTTTAAATCATCAGCAGTAGCATGGTTCCACTCGTATTTGGAGAATAGAAAACAGGTTGTCTGTGTTGGGGGGGTATGTTCGAGTGAAGCGATAGTAGATACAGGAGTACCACAAGGAGGTCTATTGGCAGTTTTGCTCTTCTTAATATATGGAAACGACATAAATATGGCCATCAACCCGGCTACATGCTTCTCGGGATCAAATCTACAGTCATTGAGACCCAAAGATGAACTCCATAGCGTAAACCTAGAACCCCAAACAGAGTCGGATGTAACTTCTACAGAACCACATACTTTGTCCCTGAAGCTAGCCGATGATGCCAACCTCATTGCCTCCCACCAACCCCATCAGCTGTTGCAAATACGCTAGAAATTATGCTAGACAAAGTATACTCATGGGCTACTGAAAACAAATTAAGTTTGAACTTCGAAAAAACTAAAAGCATTCTTTTTGGAACTCACCAGCGACTAAACAACGCTCACCCGCTCAATATTACATGCGCTGGGATCCCTATTGAAGAAAAAAAAACTGTGAAATATTTAGGGTGTTTCTTGGATGCCAACATGTCAGGCGATTCAATGGCAGCAAAAGTTATAAAGAAATGCAACTCAACTATACGATGCCTTTACCGACAGTGGTCTATACTCGATTATTACACCAAAAGGTTGCTTTGTAATGCTCTAATTCAACCTCACTTGGACTTTGTATCATCCTGCTGGTACTATAGCACAAGCAAAGGTCTACAGAACCAACTACAGACACTCCAACGGAAGTGCATACGATTCTGCCTGGGACTGCACCACCGGACACACATAACGCAAGACCACTATATAAAAATGTCATGGCTAGCTATTGACACTCGTGTTGAACAAAGCATAATGGGTGGTATTCAGAATAATTAGTAGTTACTAGCAAGTAGTTACTACCTAGTATTAGCATTAGCACTTAGTACTTACTTAATTCGGTATTTAGAATAATTTTGTAGTTCGTGCTAATACTAGGTAGTAATTACTACCTAGTACAGTAGTTACTGCAGTACACGTATGGTACTCG